>SNQJ01S0179664.1:0-19504 GCA_010110895.2 Picea sitchensis | reverse complement strand
TCCTCCTCGCGCTGGTTCATATGATGAATTGCGGATGTTGCGGATGCTCCTGCATCAGAAATCCAAAGTGGGAGAAAACCACAAAATGATTTTTCTTATATCTATTTAAGAATTACATTCATTGGAAGCACCAACTTCCTTTGTTTTCCAGATGCAAATGGAAGGAGGCTCCAACCCCCTAATTTCTTAGGATACAACCTGAGGGAAGCTCCAACTCCCCAATTCTCCGGCTACAACCAGAAGGAGGATACAACCCCCTAAGTTCTCCGAATACAACCGGAAGGTGGCTACAACCACATGTCCTTTCCCCGTCCAACCGCCCTGTCATAGAAGTAGAATGATGGAACCACTATCACACTATCACTGTGAGATATACTGTTGTAAAATTGTACCAATCAACCTACACCAAACAACCTGTACCAATAAACTGAACCATACATCCACCATGCATCAACCTGTACTTCAACCTGTAATCAAACTGTATGATTAACAAGTGCATCAACCATTCACCAAGCTATACCAAACAAGTTGTAATCAACCTGTACCATAAACAAGTGCATAAACCATTTACGAACATGTACCAAAAAACCTGTAATCAACCTATATAATAAACAAGTGCCTCAACCATGTGTTGATTAAGGTTGGGTTTTGTTGGCTCTTGGTTATGTAAGGGAGCGAATATTAAGGAAGAAAATCAAAGTGAGAACTGTGCAGAAGGAACATAAACCGAGGAGGGGTCGAAGTGGTTAAAGAAGCAGAAAAGAAGGAGCGAAGCAAAGGAAAATATAGTTGTTGGAAGAGAAGATCAAGGAAGATAAAGGATTGAATAAGAAGGATTGTGGACAACTCAGTAAGAAGAAAATCACATTAGCGAGTGTTGTGGAGCACCTCGCGGAAAAGAAGGAAAGACAGGCTGGAGAATCCCTTAAAAAATGAGTCAAGTTGACCTAGGGTTTTGGATATAGGGTTTTGGATCTAGGGTTTTGGCACCTAGACTTTGCTATGTAATGTATAAATAAAGGTCTACAAGGCCTGGGAGGGAGAGTTCTAGGTTGGTTCGTTGATACTATGGTTGTTGTTGTTCATTGTTGAGTATTGTTGTAGAGAATAGTATTGAGACTGTATTGTAAGATCTTCAGCTAGGTGCGAAGATCAACCCTACAGTTGGGTGCATAGGAAGGGGAGAGAAAGAGATATGCGAGATAAGTGCATGGATAGAACTGTATGTTTCCATTTAATATATCAAGAAACACAATTCTATGGACATAGCCCTAGGGAGAGGGTGAACCAAGTATATCTTGTTGTTCTTTGTGAGTGATGTTGTGTTATTATTCGTCTGATATACTGTTATTGCATCATTTCATTATATCAGATATATAACTTGTGAAGTAGGCTTAAGAGAGATAAAGAATAACTATATTGTTGTGTGTTGTTGTCCTAGATCAACTTTGCATTTCCTCTATTTGTAGACACATGTGTCCTACAACTCCTATCGCAACTTTGGGTGAGACTGCATCTGCTTCGTAGGTGTTGTCTAAATGGCCAATAATTAGGGCTTGTTGGTGCACTGTTAGAGTTGAAACCTGGGTCTACCCCTATGCCAACAAATGGTTTTGTTGTTGGGACCAAGATCATTTTGAGGGAATGTGAAGGTGGTTCCCATCGAAGAAAAAAATTCATAAGTGGATAAAAGAACAAGAGAAGGACTTTGTTGAACCCCAGAACAAGAATGCTAGCATTAGTACAAAAAAATGGTTTTGAAGGTACATATTCACTGACATACACGAGATTTTATTTGGAGGAATTCATAAGGAGTTATACGAGTGGTTAGCCAGATTGGCGGATACCCAGTTTGAAATAAGATCTAGACCACCTGTGGTTTGGACAATGAAGCTGATCAAGAAGGTCAAGAGAGTTGATAATGTTGTGTCTAGAGCGGTGAATATCTAGTTTGATAGCACTATTGGAGGGTACATTATTGAGTTTTCCATTGATAAAGTCGAATTGTGTATTCAAGTAGAGAGGTATTCCTTTAAGGGACCTAGAGGTAAGTTCCTACACTTTTTAAAGATGAGGATTAATATTCTATTGCATGAGAAGAATATCCTGAAGAAATAGTGAAGCTAATGTTCAAGAATGTAGAAAATGACAGTGACACAGAGGTTGGACACACACACAGAGGGAGACCATTCAGAGAGGTTCCTCTTGCAAACCTATTTAAGAAAAAATATGGAGACGAGGGATTCTATAGTGGAGAAGAATCATATCTAACAGACGAAGAGTATTCAAAGTCTACAAGAACAGAGGAAGTAGGATCTAAATAACCTCTCCGAGGAGAACCAGAAACTTCAGGCACTACGCCTACTGTCGAAATAAGTAATATCACTCCTCTTGTTGTTTTAGAATATTTAAGTAATCAAAGTAGTTAGAGAAGTCAGAGTACTATTAGAATCATTTTAGTACATACTCAGTCAAGAAACCAAGGAAGATCTATGGAAAATGAAATGAGGCTACTTATATTTAGAGGACATGGATCTAAAGATCCTGACCAGCACAGGTTCCTATGTGAATATTTTTGGAGAATTAAGCAAGTCACCGATGAAACTGTTAAGAGAGCTTAGTTCATTACTACCTTGAGGGATCGCGCACTAAGCTGGTACATGAAGTTTTCTACAACAAATGCACATCCTAAACCACTGAATGAAATTAAGACTGCATTGAGAGCATAATTCAAGAAACCTAAGTCAGAGTCACAATGCATTACATAGCTAAAATAAATCAAGTAGAAGGTCACTGAACCTGTTTGGGAGTTTGATCAAAGGTTTAAGACCCTGACAAGCCACCTAAATTTTTAGATTCCAGATGAACAGAATAAATAATGGTTCATTGCTTCCCTCCTGCCACATATCAGAGTTCCTCTAATGCAACCGAAAATCACTTTTCAAGCTGAAGCTCTGGAGATTTCCATGAAATTAGAAGCAACCCCTGTAGGAGAAGTTAGCCCAGGTATGAACCAAATTTTGAATCAGTTAACCAGTTTAGCTTTATAGGTCAAAGATATGAAGAATGATAAGGGAAAGGAGAAAAGAGAAGATATTTGGTGTATCATATGTAAATCAGAGGGCCATGAAAATGAGCATTGTCCCCTATTTCATGAATACTTGGCCTTTGAAGCACCTAGTCCTTTGAAGCAGGTTATTGTACCCTGGTGCAACGTAAGTAGAACTAGACATCATTCTGGTGAATGTTGTTATATGCAAAAATATGTCCAAACAACTACTAATATTTATTGCACATTATGTAAGTCTATGGGACATGATGAGAAGGATTGTAGGGCTTATGACCTCATGCATGAAAGATCAAGGGAGACATATAGAATTCAAGGAGAAGTACAACAAGAAGGAAATAATGCGTAGTTCAACTCCCTAGGAAGAGGAAACTTCAAACCTCACGGTGGATTCAGAGGAAGAGGATGAGGTGGAGGCATGGGTCAAGGTAGAGGTCAAATTATTTTTTATAACTATGCACAACCATGACACTTGGAAAGGGATTGTCAGTACCCTTGTACCACTTGTAACTATTGTAACTCGTTTGACCATGTCATTGAATATTGTAACTCTTTTGACCATTTAATTGAAGATTGTAACTCCAGGAGGGACAAGGAGGAAACCAACCAATGAAATTAATATCAACAGAACATCGCGGTGAAGACCCCAAAGTTGTTGTTATTACTAGAGGAGGCGATGTTACAAGAGAAGACAGAGTGACTCCAGGAAAGACTGCAGAAGGATCAGGGATTAGAAGAGCTACAAAGAAGGCAGAGTTGTTTGAACCAAGGAGAGAGAGACATACTTTTGAGGAAGAAAGGAAAGAATTTGTAGAAGGATAAGCTTCTTCATCTAAGGCACAACTAGAAGTAAGGGAATGTGGAATTCCTCTAGAATTTGATCAGTCTGCTAGGAAAGGAAAATAGGTAAGAAATCTTATGGAATTATTATGTACTTGCATTAATTTGATTAAGGATGAAAGAGCTATACAAGAGCTACAATACTTGATAAGACAAATGAGATAGGAAGGGTAGATCCTCTACTGAATAAAGTAGTACATAAAGTATCAAGAAAGAGAAGGACAAACAAGGAATTACACCTTAGTGCTCAGATTGGAGACTATGATGTGGACTATGTGGTCCTTGACTTAGGATAAGAAGTCAATGTTATGATGAAGAAGACTTGGGAACCGATGGGAAAACATAGATCTATTTACTCTCCCATCAGGCTTAGGATGGCAAATCAATAGGTAGTGAGCCCCTTTGGAAGACTAGATCATGTTCCTGTAGACATTGATGGGATAAGGACATTTTTAGACTTCGAAGTGATTGAAATTGTTGATGATATCTTTCCCTATCCTGCATTGTTAGGAATTTTTTGGGCTTTCAACAATTTGATTGTTGTTGACCTAAAGAAGAAAAGAATGGAATTTCAGGGTAATGGCATCAAATTCATTGCACCTATGGACCCGGATGAAGGTCACAAAGACACATAAGCTATCAGGGAAGAAGACCACATGTATGAGTTAGAGAACATTTACAAACTGACAACAAGACAACATGATTACATTAATCCTACAACAGACGAAAAATATCAGTTAGCGAAGTGAAAGTGTATGTTCATCAGATTCAAAAGAGGCATTAGAAAATTGGCAGAACAAAACGTATGAAGTCTCCACACGGTGATGTTCCAGATTGACCAGAGCAGTTCACTGGATTGGCATAAAAGTAAGTAATCTTCCAACATTTGATGGCTTAAATCAATTAGAGACTTTTCTAGATGACTTTGAGAAGATGGTACCAGTATAATAGTGGATGTTGGCACTGGATGTGGCATTGAAAGCCACACCAACTATATGGTGGGGAGAACATAAGAGGAACATCGCGGAGTGGACATAGTGTCACACCTTATTGACAGTGCATTTTTCATACCAAGAAGAAGGATGCAAAGTTTTTTACACATTCCAAATTTGTCCTAAGGACCATATGCTAAGTTGTGAGGAAGCCTAGGACAACACTCCTAAAGAAAAATGGGTACATAAGTTCATTAACACCTTGGATACTACACCTATCAACTGGTATCTTCAAGCAAAACTGTGTCTCATCACTACATAATGGTATGAAATGATTTAGAACTTTATAACTATGTTTTTATTTGAGATTTAGTACCCTACAATAGAACAAGATTTAAAAATTGTAAGACAAAAGGTATTTGAGGAGGCACCTAACCTCCCTTTTGAGAAAGAAGAATATGAATGGACTGCGTCTCTTCAACAATTACATGAATGTTATAACATCAATGTTGATGAGGATGATGACCCTAGAGATGTAAACATTGCAGAAGCTGAAGGTCAAAGAGACATAGAAGGACTAAGGAATGAACTACCTTTTATTGGACAACCCATTAAAATTAAGAAAGTTAATATTGGAACAGAGAAAAAACCTAAATTAGAAAATGTGGGAGACTATTGGGATGATGCTACTATCAACAAGGTCACAAAAATCTTGCATCAATATCAGGATTTGTTTCCAACCAAGTTCACAGACATGAATGGAATTAAAGGGCCCATGGGACAAATGAAGATCCCCTTGAGATGAGATGCAAGACCTATTAAGAAGAGACCTTATAGACTAAATCCCAAGTATAAACAAAAATTTAGGATTGAATTGGATAGAATACTGGAAGCAGGAATCATAGAACTTATTGAAGAATCTGAATGGATTATCCCTATGGTGGTCCAAGATAAGAAGATAGGAGAAAACAGAAATTGTGTAGATCCAACAAAGTTGAACGATGCATGTCTACATGATCCATTCCCTACACCCTTTGCCGATGAAGTTCTAGATAATGTAGGAGGACAAGAGGTATAATCATTCACAGATGTATTTTTAGGGTATCATCAGATCAAGATTGCTAAGGAAGATTGACATAAGACCACATTTGCAATAGAATGGGGTTCTTTTCATTACACAGTGATGCCCTTTGGATTGAAGAATGCACCAGCCATCTCTTCCAGGGTGGTGGTCGAAGCATTTAAGGACTTTATACACAAGTTCTTGGAAGCATATTTTGATGATTGGACTATATTTAGCGCACTGAAAGACCATATTGAATTCTTAAGATTGATGTTAGATAAATGTAGGCAATGTTAGATTTCCCTGAATCTGAAAAGTGTATTTTATTTTCACCCTTTGGAGTGTTGCTAGGGCATATTCTGTGTAAACAGAGATTGTTGGTGGATCCTTCCAAGATTGCCATCATTGTTGATCTACCTCCTCCCACTTCAGTTATATAGTTACGCACTGCATTGGGGCACACGTGACACTATATGAAGTTTATTAAGGGTTATTCACAGATAGAAACACCTATGGAGAAGCTATTAAAGAAAGACAATAAGTTTCAATGGACAGAAGAATGGCAGCAGAGATTCGACACACTAAAACAGAAAATGGTTACTGCACCATACTTGGTTTTTCCAGATTGGAGTAAGGAGTTCAATGTCCATGTCGATGCTTCATCCGATGCATTAGGAGAAGTTTTAGCACAACCGGGTGCAAGAGACATAGACCACCCTATAGCCTTTGCTAGAAGGAAGCTTTCTATAGCTTAGAGGAACTATACTACAACTGAAAGAGAAGGCTTGCCTATGGTATACGTGTTGCATAAATTCAGACACTATTTTTTGGGAGGAAATTTTATTATGTTCACTGACCACTCTACATTGAAGTACTTAGTCAAAAATCCACTGTTGGGGGGAAGAATATGAAAATGGATACTACTATTCTAGGAGTATGATTTTGAAATTGTGGTCAAGCCAGGGAGAATGAATAAAGGACCTGATCACTTATCCAGGTTAGAACATGGAGAGGAACCTACTAGCCTGGAGGATACACTTCTAGATGCACAGTTGTTGGCCATCAGAAAATTCGATGATCACTTCATCGAGATAGTCTAGTTCATGTCCACAGGAATGGCACCTCACGAGTACATAGTCATTCAGAAGAAACAGTTGGTAGTATGCAAATCTAAATTTCAATTCATAGCTAGACAATTGTACAAGATGGGAATAGATGAGATCTTGAGGAGATGTGTTATGGAGGCAAAAAAACCATTAATTCTTGTAGAAGTGCATGAAGGCATCGTAGGAGGACATTATGCAGGGAAATCAACAATGCAAAAGATTCTCATAGATGGCCTCTGGTGGCCTAATTTACATAAATATGCTAACGAATAATACAGAGCCTATGATGTATGTCAAAGAGTAGGAAAGCCTTCTAGAAGGGATGGGATGCCTTTAGTGCCGCACTTAACATTACAATTATTTGAGAAGTGGGACATTGACTTTGTGGGACCTATTAAACCACCAAGAAGGCACAGAGGAGATAGATACATTATGACTACGACAAATTATTTGACTAGATGGGAAGAATCAAGAGCAGTTAAGGAATGTAGTGCAACTACAACTGTGTAGTTCATCTTTGAGGATGTTATAACCAGGTTTGGATGCCTGGAGATCCTCATGAGTGATCAAGGCACACACTTCATCAACAAAACTATTGAAGCCTTGACTCAGGAATTTGAAGTTCATTATTAGAAGAGCACTCCATACCACCCACAGGCGAGTGGTAAAGTTGAAGCTTTCAATAAGATCTTGGAGACAATGTTGATCAAGGTTTGTAGTGTTAACAGAGATGATTGGGATTTAAGAATTCCAATAGTATTGTGGGCTTATCAAACTAATTTTAAGAATTTAACAACACAGACTCCCTTTAAGTTGGTATATGGCTTGGAAGCAGTGGTACCTATGGAATACTTGGTTCGTAGTTTAAAAATTGCAGCATTTATAGGTATGGATGACATCGCCATTGTTCAAGATAGGCTTGCACAATTATTGGAACTAGAGGAAGACAGGTTCATTGCAGGATTTCATTAGTAGGTACAGAAAGAAAGGGATAAGGCTTATCATGATAGACAGATCAAGAGGAAGGCATTCAAGCAAGGATATTTGGTATTGTTATATGACAGCAAATTCATGAAGCATCCAGGGAAGTTCAGGACACATTGGCTAGGGCCATTTGAGGTTGCCTATGTTACAAAAGGAGGAGTTTCACAGATGAATATCCTTAATGGAGAATGGAAATAAGGTTTGCTAAATGGGAGCCGGTTGAAATTGTATTATGACAACCAACTGCCTCGAAACTCTCAGTAAAAGAAAAGGAAGAGGGGTATAGATACCAGGTGCATTTGAAACTCAGTACCAGACACAGAAAATATAGTCCTCACAACCATGGGAAGGGATAGAGAAGAAAGAACAAGCTTCTTTGTGTAGTCTTCACTCGAAGTGATACATAAGTTTCAATCTTATAGTGACTCAGGACGAGTCACATGTGAGTGTTGGGGGCCTGTTGGCCCTTGGTTATTGAAGGGATAGAATATTAAGGAATAAAAGTGAAGTATGAACTGAATGGAAGGAACATAAATTGAGGAGGGGTCGAAGTGGTTAAAGAAGCAAAAAAGAAGGAGCGAAGAAAAATAAAATCTAGCTGTTGGAAGAGAAGATCAAGGAAGATAAAGGATCGAAAAAGAAGGATCGTGGAAAACTCAGCAGGTGGAAAAAGACATCAACAAGTGATGTGGAGAACCTCATGGAAAATAAGGAAAGACAGGTTGGTGAAGCCCTTAAAGCATAAGTCAAGTTGACCTAGGGTTTTGGCACCTAGGGTTTTGACACCTAGACTTTGCTATGTAATGTACAAATAAAGGTCTAGAAGATCTGGGCTGGAGATTTCTAGGTTGGTTTTTTTATACTATTGTTGGTGTTGTTCATTGTTGAGTATTGTTGTAGAGAACAATATTGAGACTGTATTGTAAGATATTCAGCTGGGTGCATAGGAAGGGGAGAGAGAAAGAGAAAGAGAGAGAGATCTGCAAGCTAAGTGCACCGATAGAACTGTATGTTTCCATTTAATATATCAAGAAAGATAGTTCTGCGAATGTATCCCTAGGGAGAGGGTGAACCATGTATAACTTGTTGTTATTTGTGAGTGATGATGTGTTATTCATCATCTGATATATTGTTATTGCATCATTGCATTAGATTAGAGATATAACTTGCAAAGTAGTCTTAGGAGAGATAAATAATAACTATATTGTTGTGTTTTTTTGTCCTGGATCCACTTTGCATTTCCTCTAGTTGTAGACACCCGTGTCCTGCAACCCCCTATCGCTACTTCAAGTGAGAATGCATCTGCTTCGCAGGTGTTTCTGAAAGGGCCATTAGTTAGGGCTTGTTGGTCCACTATTAGAGTTGAACCCTGGGTCTACCCCTATG
The DNA here is from genome assembly GCA_010110895.2 of Picea sitchensis. Classification (NCBI taxonomy): domain Eukaryota; kingdom Viridiplantae; phylum Streptophyta; class Pinopsida; order Pinales; family Pinaceae; genus Picea; species Picea sitchensis. The sequence goes on along the minus strand of SNQJ01S0179664.1, from coordinate 10,126 downwards.
CCAATAGTTGTCATTGATGCAACCCTTGAAGAAAGTCCAGTAGCAAATTTCGATAGCACAAAGGTTTGGGTAATGGACCCAAGGTTGTTTCATGTATAATGGTATGAGTTTTATGTTGAAATTACTAAGACAACTGAGAGGGGGGGTGAATCATTTGTTACTGTGCTTAAACTATTTTAATTCAATTAAACCATTTTTAATCTTTCTCCAAGTGACCATCAATATTATACTACATATGGACAACATAAATAATGAGCATCACTCACACATAAGATATACACAGAGACAGATTTTCACAAGGAAACCCATAAAGGGAGAAAACTTCTTCTTCTTCGAAATGATAGGCAATCTTTTAAGTTATGTACATCATCTGTAATTGAGCACCAACTCAATGTGAGGCTACTACCTCTCTTTTACAAGCTCCAACTTGTTTGAGAGCACCAAATCTCTGGTTTCTCTAGCACCCGAAAGAAGGAAGCAACAACTCCCTAAGTGTTCCAACACCAACTGGATGGAAGCACCAACTTCCATTCACACAGGCACCAACCTGTATAACAGAGAACAACTATTCTCCCTTGCACCACCTTAACACCCTGGTTTTTCTGGCTACAACCAGATGGAAGCTACAACTCCCTGTGTTCAAGCACCCACTTGAACCTCTGAGGACAACAGTCCTCCCTAGCACCACCCTACCTCCTTGATTATAAATAAATGATTGAATAACCAACAACATAGATAAATTGATTCTTACCACTTCTTCTCTATTTTGTGAATCTAGTCTGCTTCTGACTGTTCTAAAATTCTTCTCTTCCTCTGTCTGTTCTACAATTATGCTCTGCTTCAAGTTGTTCTACAATTCTTATCTTCCTCTGTTTGTTCTACAATTCTTCTCTACTTCAAGTTGTTCTCTTTCTTCTGTCTATTTCTTGTCTGTTACTCATCTCTGAGTTTTATCTCACACTATGCATACTGTCGGTCTCACACTGTGCATACTGTAATTTTCCCTTTCTTACAGTTCAACTCATTTTTCATTCAGAACAACCAACCTTGCACAGTCGTCTCATATCTTATTTTATTCACACACGCCCCAACAACTGAATCGCCAACCAATCAAGAATCATGAATCAGTTTTGCTAACTGAATCATAACTAATCAATTAAATGTAAGGTGAAACATTAGCCCTCCGATCATATTTGAATTCACCTGCACCGTTGGATTACAAGAAACAAAATGTCTTTCGCATTTCATATTTCGGCAATTCGCTATTTCGCATGTCACAAATTCCTGTTGTGAAGCATCTCGACTCTCCAAGTCGCTATCCTGGAAATGGATCCAGATCAATGGTCGACAAAACTTCATAATCTGATCCCTTCTTTTCCTAATCGAACGACTGACGGGATTTTGGCGTTTTTCCCTTCAAGTATTCGAGACTCACAATAGTCCCTTTTGGAATTTCGTGATTTCAACAATTCTTGTGATGATATATATTGACGCTCCATGTTGCAATCCCTGAAACTTTGAAACTCCATGTCGTGATCCCCGAAACTCCATGTCGCAATTTCACATTTTAGCATTTTGCGATTTCTGTGGTGAAGTGTTTCGACACTTCAACTCCTGGTAACCGAAACCTACACCAAAAGATGTTTTTCGTATTTCGACATTTCAACATTCCTGTGGTGAAGTGTTTCAACACTCCAACTCCTGGTATCCGGAACTCTGAAATGGAGTTATTTCCTGGTCTGCGAAACTCTTTGTTGATGTACCTATTTCGGGATTTTGGCGTTTCACATTTCGTGACTTCGGGACTCCTGTGATGAAGAGTCTCGACTCTTGACTCCTCCAAATCCTAGTATCCAGAACTCTGAAATGGAGTTATTTCCCGGTCTGTGAAACTCCGAAATGGAGTCTTTGACATGCTCTGATCTATTGCATTTTGGTATTTTCTGTCGTGAGTTGCTTCCTTGACTCCCGAAGTTTACGGTTCTAATCTTTCCATGCGATCATAGTTGTGCTGCTAGTCTTGCCACTTTCTCTTGTTCATCATTGTCGGGTTGAGCTTGCCATCAATGACAAACAAATACTCTGCCTTTTTTCTGCCCGTAATAAATATGCTAGCATTTTAATATATTTGAAGCTTATCCTATTATATATGGATAGTACATGTCATGCCATTTCTGGTGGTATGTTGAACGTCACATAACTCCTCACGGTTTGATATTTATGGCCTTACAAAGTTGGAGGACCCTCATATGTTGGCTTGAAGCCCCAAAAGGTCAAAGAAGTCAAAGAGCTTGCAAATAACAAATTATTATTTAAATGATAAAGTAAAGTGACAAAATCAAGAAGGTTTATTTAAATAATAAACTAAATTGACAAAATCAAAGAAGATTATTTAAATGATAAATTGAGGTGACAAAGTCAAGGAGGAATATTTAAATGATAAAGTAATGGAGAAATTTCTAATTATGGAAAGTGGATAACCCTAAAAATGGGGAAAATAGTTTAAGTGACCTATAAATGGGTTAAGTGGCCTAGAAATAGGTTAAGTGACCTAAAAATGGGTTAAGTGACCTATAAATAGGTTAAGTGGACTATAAATAGGTCAAGTGGCCTATAAATAGGTTAAGTGACCTAAAAATGGGTTAAGTGACCTAGAAATAGGTCAAGTGACCTAGAAATGGGTTAAGTGACCTAGAAGATGGAGAGTATAAATAAGAGGCAAGGCTCTGTCATTTTACATCACACTTGAGCATATTGAATATCTATAGGTGACTGAGGTAAAAAAAAGGATATCTAAGCCTAATTTCAGAGGGAAGGTGAAGAAAAGAAGGTCGGAATTCAAGGGAGGACAAATTCTTTTGATGATGCTTTCTAAGGTATGTTATTTACAGGTCATCTCACCATTTTCAAAATAACTTATTTTCTATAATGATTCAGACCATGAAATTGATAGGAAATTGATGAAACATATCCAAGTATTTGTGGTAAAAACATCATCTTGTGGGTCATTGTATTTTTTGATTTAAACTCCGTGGAAAATAGGGTTTGTGGCTAGTCTTGAAGCTAGTCTAAAACATGTGTTTTAGGTAAAAATGTGATAAATTATTCATAACAGATCCAAATTTAGTAAGACCAAATGTGTTGGTTATAGTACATTCTGTAGTATTCTTTGTAACATTTTCAGATCCATTCAACAAATATTTTGTGCGGGGCACGCTCTATAGGGTCTCTCTCTAGAATAAGCCAAAATTCAACAAGGTATGCCATTTTTGCTATAACTCCTTTTATGAAAGGTTCCAAGTAGTGAAAAATGGTGGAATTGTACAAAACAAATTGAATAAAATTGTGTGCTACTTTCAGATATTTATTCATTACAGGTACATAGTTATGATTATTTCAAGTTAGGGTTGTTGACTAGTCCCAAACTAGTCATTTGAGACTAAAGAAATGGTTGATGAAAATGCTAGTCTCTTGCTATGAAAGTTAAGGAAGGTTTGCAGGTATGTGATCATATACACTAGGCCTATTACAAAGTTACAAATCATATTTTGATGATGAAATTGATGAGGGTTTTTGGTTAAGGTACATGTTGGGTGCATGGTTGAGACAAGTAGTTGATGAGTTGGCACATACATGAGGTCTATAGTTGATGATGTTGGTACATTTTGAAGAGTCATATTTTATGATTAGTTGACACATGATTGGTACATACTTGGTACATGGATGGATGCACTTGTTTATAGTACAGGTTGATTATATGTTGAGGTACATGTTGATGCATGGTTCAAGTTTATTTGTATAATTTTACAACGGTATATATCACAGTGATAGTGTGACAGTGGTTCCATCATTCTACTTTTACTTTAGGGAGGTTGGATGGGGAAAGGACAGGTGGTTGTAGCCACCTTTTGGTTTTAGCTGGAGAACATAAGGGGTTGTAGCCTCCTTCTGGTTGTAGCCAAAGAATAAGGGAGTTGGACCTTCTTTCAGGTTGTAGCCTGAGAAACAAGGGGTTTGGAGCCTCCTTCCAATTGCATCTGGAAAACAAAGGAAGTTGGTTCTTCCAATGAATGTTATACACATAAGAAAAAACATTCAGTGGTTTTCTCCCGCTTTGGGTTTCCATGTAAAACATTAGTGTACTGTGTATGTGTATGATTTTTCATTTGTTCATTGATTATTTACTTTGCAGTTATTGGATGATAATGCTAAATTGATATAACACTTGGATTATATGGTTAAAAATGATTAAATTTCTCTATTATTGATTCACCCCCCCCTCTTAGTAATCCAACAATTGGTATTAGATCAGGTTCCTTCATAAACAAGTTTAACCACTGAAAGGTAGATCATGGAGAACAACAACTTGTATAAAAATGGAATACCACAGTTCAATGGACAGAAGTATGGATTTTGTAGCATAAGGATGAAAACATATATATGAGCACAAGGATTTGAAATTTGGAAATCAATTGTAGATGGATACACAACACTAGCAGTTTCACCAAAAAATGACAAAGCAATGAAACTCGGTCAGAATAATTCCAAAGACAAAAATGCACTTTTGAATGGTCTTAGTAAAATGATATCCACCAAAGTTTCACATTGTAAATCTGCTAATGATATTTGGGACAAACTTCAAAATATTTTTGAAGGAGATTCAAAAGTCAAAGAAGCAAAGCTTCAAACTTACAGAGGTCAGTTCGAACAACTTAAGATGAAGGAAGATGAGAATATTGCAGCTTAATTTTTACGAGTTGATGAAACAGTAAATGCAATCATAGGATTAGGAGAAGAAATCAAAGAATCTGTAATTGTTTAAAAAGTACTAAGATCTCTTCCTATGAGATTTGACCCCTAAGATATCATCACCAGAAGAAATATTGGATCTAAACTCAATAAGCATGGATGAATTACATGGAATCTTCACAGCATATGAAATGAGAACTGAACAGGAAAATCCAAATATAAAAGAAGCAACCTTCAAAGCATCCAAAAAGTCAAAGAAAAAGGGAACGAAAAAATAAGAACATAGCAACAATAGTGACGTCTCGGAAGATGATGAATAAGTGGCCAACTTTTTCAAAATAATGAATAAGGGAATCGTCGATAGGTATAGAGGTAAGCTTCCTTTAATTTGTTTTAATTGTGATAGTATTGGTCATTTTTCTAACAAATGTCCTTATAAGAAAAAGAGAAATGATGAAGGTTACTCAAAAGGAAAACAAACATATAAAGGCAAAAGAACCACAAAGAAATTTTTCAAGAAAAGATTATGCACCAAAGAAGACATCTCATCATCAGATGAAGATGAACTCAGTGACAGTGAGACAAAAAGAGTTATATTCATGGCAGTATAAGACTCTGATAAAGAAGACTCTGAAGAATAATATGAAGAAGACGAAGAGGAATATGAAGAAGTCGAAGAAGAAATTGAAGAGGAAAAAGTTGACTACCGAGAGGTATTAATGTGTTCCATAGAAGTTATCAAAAGAGAAAAGAAGAAAAACAAGAAACTACAAGCAGAACTAGACAAAAAAGAAGACACTCAAGAACTAGAACAAATGATCACAAATTTGAAGTTTCAAATAGAGAATAAGATAAAATAATTGAAGAAGCACTCAAAGAACAACTAGAAGAAAAAGACAAGATCATTGGAAATTTGGAAGCAAAGATTGTCACATTAAGAAAGGATATTCAAAAGAAAAATATGCAGAATGGATCAAAAGTTTTGGATGACATTATCAGTAGTCAAAAATATCATCATGACAAGTCCGAACTTGGATACAATCAAACAAAAAATGATCAAGCTCCAAAAAAATAGAGCAAGAAACATATCCAAAAAGATACGCAGAAACAATCAAGGGGGATAGGAAGATCTACAAGGAATATTACAGGGACACTCCTCCACCGAGAATATTCAGATTTCATAATCAACAACCGACAAATAGGCCTCAGGAAGAAGAAGAATTTATAAGAGTACCTCCTTTCAGAACATATTCAACTCCCAGGTATCAAACTATCTTTTTTGTTTTATGTTATGCATGTAATAATTTTGGACATAAAGTTGTGAATTGCAGAGCTAACAACAAGAACAAAAAAAACTTTGAAAGTAATACACAAAGGGGTTATCCAAGAAGGCCTAGTGAAACACAAATAAGAACTTACAACATGTTTGAATCTTTGAACACTAAAGTGGAATGCTACAAATGTAAAAATTTTGGACACATGGCCAAAGATTGCAGAATGACAGTCCCTCCTAGAGAACCACAACAGAATAACAACAGTCACAGACAGGAGCCTAAGAAAATGACATGGATAAGAAAGAAGGATCAATATAGCAATGAAGAATGCAAACTCGCTCTACAAGCTAAGAAGAAGAAACGTGGTTGGTATGTTTACAGTGGCTATTCATGACACATGACTAGTGATAGAGACAGGTTTCTTACATTATGAAAGGAAAGAGATGGATCAATCTCCTTCAGAAATGATGAATCATCTAAAATCGTTGGAAAAGGCACAATCAGAATTGGGAACAAGAATACCAAGGAAGAAAATGTTCTACTAGTATAATATATGAAACATATTCTTCTAAGTGTGATTCAAATGTGTTACCAAGGTCATAAATTTACTTTCTATTCACAAAAGTGAGAGATAAGAAAATAAGGTTTAGGAAAATTGATTGCTACAGCTGCGAGAACTTCAAGCAACATATATGTATTAAGTGAAATTGGAAATGAAAAGTGTTGTCTAGGAAAGGAATATGAAAGTTGGCTATGGCACAAAATAATGGGTCACATACATTTTGATAACCTTGTCAAAGTTAGCAGAAGAGAAGCAGTCAGAGAAATGCCCCGGATCACGAAACCAACCAACACTTTATGCAAGCATTGTCAACAAGGAAAGAAAACAAAGACCAGATTCAAATGAAAGGAATATTCAATGACAAGACCAATTGAAATTGCGCATACTGATATAGTTGGACCAACTACAAAAAGGGTTTAAAATGTGAGAAATACTTTATGTTATTAGTTGATGATTATACAAGAATGACTGCAATTTGCTTTCTCAAGAATAAGTCAGAAGATTTTGAAAACTTCAAGATCTACAAGGAAATGGTTGAAAATGAAATGGATTAAAAAATCAAATACTTGAGATCTGATAATGGAGGAGAGTTCACTTCAAAGGAATTTATGGACTACTGCAGCTGTCATGGAATAAAAAGGCAATTCTCCATTGCTAGGACACCTCAATATAATGGAGTTGTTGAAAGAAAAAACAGGACAATACAGGAAATGGCTCAAACAATTCTAATGGATTCCAAATTGACAGATATATTTTGGACACAGGAAGTGAATACAATATTTCACATTCAAAGAAGAGTAATTCTCAGAAACAACACTGACAAAACTCCCTATGAACTATGGAAAGGAAGACCAACAAATGTGAATCACTTCAAATTTTTTGGAAGAAAATGATACATCAAAAGAGAAGATGGAAAAATGGGAAAGTTTGACTCTCGTGTGGAAAAATGAGTACGTGTTGGTTACTCAAGTAAAAGGAAAGCATACAAGTGTTACAATATGAGATTGAACAAATTTGTATAAATAATCAACGTAACAATTGATGAAACAGGAAGACCAGAATCAAAGGAAGAAGAAAATGAATCAATGGAACAACTTTTCGAAGAAGAAGCAAAAGATGAAAAGGAAGTAGAAGAAGAAGATGAAGAGAATTTGAAATAAGAAGAAGATCAAGTTCATCAAGGGCCTCCAAATACACCTAGAAGACGAGTACAGAAGAATCATCCTTCAGATCAGATTATCGAAAACAAAGACGCATGAATTGAGACTAGAAGAAGAATCCGCTCACCAAAACAAACACAGGTAGCAGTCACATCTACGATTGAACCAAACTATTTTGAAGAGATAAGCAAGGATGAATTTTGGAACAGGGCCATGGATGAAGAATTGGATCAAATAGAGAAAAATGACACTTGGGAATTGGTTCCAAGACCAAAGGATAAGAATGTGATCGACACAAAGTGGGTATACAGGAATAAATTGAACGAAGATGGACAGGTTACAAGGAACAAAGCTATATTGGTATGTAAAGGATATGCACAGGTTGAAGGAATCAATTTTTAAGATACATTTTCCCCAGTTTCCAGAATGGAAGAAACTCGATTGCTTTTAGCTTATGCATGCTCCAAAAATATTAAAGTGTATCATATGGACGTAAAAATAGGTTTTCTGAATGGGGAACTTGAATAATAAGTCTACATTGAACAACCAGAAGGATTTCAATTGTCATAAAATGCATACTATGTGTGAAAATTAAAGAAGGCCTTGTATGGTCTAAAATAGGCTCCTAGAGCATGGTACTCTAGACTGGATAAATATATACAACAGGCAGGGCTTAGAAAAGGAAGTGCAAACATCAACCTCTACATCAAGGTAACTAAAGGTAATATTTAATTAATTGAAGTTTATGTTGATGATATTATTTTTGGTAGTGATGATGAAAGGTTAAGCCAGAAATTTGCAAAGGATATGAAGAATTAATTTGAAATGTCATTACTTGGAGAACTAGCCTTCTTTCTGGGACTTCAAATATGTCAAAGAAACCAAGGAATTTTTATTTCTCTAACCAAGTATATCATATAAATGCTAAACAGGTTCGTAATGGAAGATTGCAAACCAATTATCACTCCCATGAAAACCAGTTGCAAGTTAAGAAAATATGATGATTCAAAGTATACAAATCAGAGGAAATATAGGTCAATGATTGGTAGCCTACTATATGTGACAACATCCAGACCAGATGTAATGTAGGCAGTTGGACAGGTGGTGTTATAACCCTATAATTTGTAGGATCAACTGTTGATTGTAATTTTGTTCCTTTGGTGTTTTTTTTTAACTTGCAAATATTGCTGCATTCTACAAAAGAAAAGAAAAGAAAAGAAAAATAAAATAAATGAAATGAAAGAAAATAAAAATAAAAAATGAGAAAAATAAAAGAGGGCATAAAAGAAAATGGATAAATCCCCATGAAATGATGATGACTTGATCCATACAGTTTAAACATGGCAAGTCTTTTAAATTTAAGTATTTAGGATTAGTGAATAATGTAACAACCCTGGTTAAATAGATGCTTAGGGATTATTAAGTAAAATTAATTAGATAATTAATTGTCCTAATATGGTTTTAGTTAAACAATGATTAGTATTAATAATATTATTTATTTATCAATTAATTGTTTATAACTTTTGATTGATTAATTAATTAATTAATTACATATCACATTCAATGACATGGGTAATAAATTAAGGGGCTTAATAACTTTAATTTAATCCTTTTGAAACTTACGTATGACAGGAGGGGATAAGGTAATTAATGGAGGGGAGGAGAGTCGGTGAAGGGCGGATATGACGAGAAGAGTCCTACGGGAGGGGGAATTATGATTTTTGGAGGGAGGAAGCATTTTGGAGGGGGGGGTAACTGGATTTCTGTTTGGATATTTTCCAGTGTGGGGAGTTTGATATTGGGAGTTTTTGTGAATCATTGCAGGGGGCACCAGGTTGCTGGGGGTTTTGGGCACAGGGGCCAGGATTCCTTTCAGTATCCTAGAACTAGGGAGCCAGATAGGCTGCTCCTAGCTGGTTGGGTGGTTAGTCAGTTTGGGCAGAGTTTGGTCAAGCAGCAGGTTGGGCAAGGCAGTAGAGAGGACAACCATATCAGCGGGAGTTAGCATCAGAAAGAGGTATTTTATATATGAATTTGTTGAGTTATGCGATGATTATGTAAGTTATTTTCATGTTGTAAATAAAATTTAAATTCTGCTGAATATTATATGATTATATGATGGTTAATGAATTACTTATGCAATGAGAAAGGAATTTCATGTTTAATTGTATGAATTCTTTTGGGTTTAATTAATTTGGAACCCTACACGTGGTATCAGAGCTTCAGTTTGAAGCACTAGAGCCTTAAGGGCCTACCTACCCACCTACCCAACTTAAGAATGGAACTGTACCCACCCAGAAATTAGATAAATCTAGCAGTCCAGGGGCCCTGAAACCCTTAATTAGATAAATCTGGTCCAAGCTCCGCCTCCACCTCCACCT
>SNQJ01S0179662.1:8283-19421 GCA_010110895.2 Picea sitchensis | reverse complement strand
TGCAACATTGTCTCCTATCCAATGTGCAGTATGGGCCCCTGATCCAGAAAAGGTAGAATGGGTTAGTATGAATGGCATATTATTTAATGCCAATTTCAATGCTATGTTTTTCATGATAGCCTTTGATATCCCATATAGATTATTAACATTGTACTCCAAGATATCATCATAGTGAACTACACTAGTAGTCATGGTTCTGATACCCAGTGGTCTTTGTATTCCAGAAGCATTGATTTTGTAAGGGGGATCATCCCATTTGGTGGTGTTGTCACTGTTACAAAACTAAGAAACAATATGTTTGTGCATGAAAATCCCCTTCCTTTGACAAGGAACATGTGATCCCACTAGAGAAGTTTGAAACTTCATTCATATTAAGCCAAAGGCCATTCAATGCAATTGTCTCATAAAACTCAAAGATTTGTTTTGTCGAAAACAACTGTGTATTGGGATTGAGTTTTCCAAAAAAACTGTGTATTAGGCCTAGACACACTTATGCCAGATATGGTACACCTCCTCATTTAACAAAAAAATCATCTTTTATCCCTCTGAAAAGTCTTGTATGTTTCATTTAAGATTATTCTTGCATAATTAATAAAATTATTTGTCTGTTCAGAATATACTAATATGACACAATTCAGTTCTTATTCCTTTCTCTATGTTCTTTTTATCCCATTATATGACAATAATGAATTGTGCCTTACCTGGGTCAATAAGGAGAACATATTTCTGCCCATTAGCATGGATTCGTTCAACAAAATTTTGCATTTCTATCTTAGGGAAATTCATATGATCTAGAGTAAAATCCTTGAAGAAATCCATATAATCAATGTTTGTCCAAATCATTTCTAGAGGAATTTTAGTTGTTGCATATCCATCTACAACCAATTTCATTTTCTTTGCATTTCACAAGGAGTTCCAGGGCATCCCCGACCTGCCAATTTTGGGCTTATCTAACAATGGCTTATCTAACAATGGCCTCAAAGTCCAAATTTTCGCATCTTATAGTCACTGGAAAGGTCTTCTAGAGGACCAAAGATCTGGGCTGATAGTTTCTTGGAATCTGATTTTCAAATTTCCATGATAATGATATAATAAAACCTTTAATCTTCTATGGGACAAAGACTGTCAACATAAGAGAATGTGACATATTGAAAAGTAAAAGGAACTTGCCAGTGAGAATGACATGAACATATCTTATATCAACCAAAACTTTGACTTATTATCTTCTCGTATTTTTTATGGATAGGTAGAATCACAATTTTTTATCATTGAAATTGCAGTGAGGAGTTGTTACAATGAAAACAGGGTCGACAAATCCATTTACAATATTATAATTTGCAATTGCATTGTCCAAAATTGTGATTTTTCATCCCCTAAACTATTAATATAGTAAACAAGCAGTCTGGAATTTATTAATAGTTCCAGTGCATCTTGCAGTTATCACGACAATTAATAGGTCTTCACTTTCTTGCAAATTTATTCCATGCCTGCAGTCTGGAGTGCTATTAGACCTAATAAAAATCTCTCAGATCAGTTTAGCACATAGAAGTATTTTCAGCCTGCAAACCCACAATCCCCTGTTTCAACCAAACCCAATTTATACCTACCAACCAATTTAAGAGTATGCACCTTTGGAGGTTGAAATACTTCTCAGAGGAAAGGAGATGAGATTTTAAAGTCCATAGTAAGTTCCCACCCATATTGAAAAGATAAATCACCTTTTTCCCCATCGAAGATGTGGTAAGTGAACCTAAAGCTAAATCACATCTAGATTCACCTTGTTCCCCATCGAAGTTGTGGTAGGTGAACTTAACGGATGGCCTCCTTTGATGCAGGAGCATCTCCCATGTCAAGCAAGCCAGCGCGGAAGAGAGAGACAACTGGACAAACCGACACAAATTTTGAAATCACCTTGGGAGTTGTTGCATGATCTTAAATGAAGTCATTAAGATGAGGTGCACTTGTATAATGTAATCGGACCTTGAGCCTTTAGCTCTCGTCCTTAGTAGGTAGGAGGCATTTAAAGTAGTTAATACAGGTAGATAGAATTTAATTCTAGATTAGACAGTTTGAGAGCACAAGAGGGAAACAGGATATAGACACCCTCATTGTGCATTGTAACATTATTCGGAAGAAGGAAGAGCAAGAGCATGCAGAGAACTGTGTAAGAACACCCATGTACAAACATTTTAATTAATAGAAAGAATTGGTTCAAATTCATGGTTTGTGTTGTTCTTTGTGTATTGATGTTATGCTCATGAATGTTTGCTTCCTGTTATACATTTGCTTTATATGCTGTGTATGTGATTTCATGCTTTGAGTTTGAAGAATGAAGAGAATTGGGAATGAGTTTCAATTGTTTCTCTATCTGAGCCAAAGGATTCCTGCAAGGAGTGCAGATGAAGTGTCCGCAAGGAGTGCGTTGATAGAGGGTTCAGATAGAGTAACTTTTTTTCTTGATTCATTCTTGAGTGCAGTTGGGCACAGGTGTCGTTCAAGGAGTGCGCAGGCCAAGCTAAGCTCAGGGTTGTGAACTTGAGTAAGACATCAAGGGAATCTTGTTGTAGGCGTGCGCAAGGTCAAAAGGATTCAACCCTTGGAGGTGGTTGAATGTCTGCCGCAAGGAGTGTGGGCAAAGTGTTCTGAAAGTTTTAGAGTTGGGAAAGCTCAGGAGGTATAGGACCTTCGAGTAATTTGTCGAGGAGAAGCATAGGACGCTTGTGTTGTGGAGTGCTCAAGAAGCGTTGCAAGATTGCATGCAGGTGGATGAGTTCCATGGAGGAACAGTTAGTCATTTTGCAGAAGTCATCGGGAAAGACAGACGGTCAGAATTCTCCAAGGAGAATTCGCGAACTCTCGTGAGCCGTTAGATCTCACCGAGGAGTAGGGAGATTACGGTAAAAGCATCGAGGATTAAAAGATCAGGGGATTGAGGACCATCAGATCTCATTCAAATACCCATCATTCGTTAGATTGGCCGAGAGTTTCACAAGGTTTAGGTTTTGTGAACAGGAGTAGGAAAAGCCCGACGAGAGGGTAGCCATCGGGATTTCGACATTCATGAAATCGGGAGTCACAAGGATGAGTGTTCTGGAATTTCCACGGTGAAAACCATGAAGTGGCGAAGACCTTCCATCCTTGAGGGTGCGTGGCTAAGCTTGAAGCTTTCGGGAAATTTTCCAAAAGGAAGAGTCATTAATCGGAAGACCGAGAATCGGGAAATTGGGGATTCCGTGGACAAGAGGTTTAATACATTTCGACATTCAAAACCCCGAATCCTGATAAGAGGTATGACTGCAGTCATATAAGAGGAGTTTGTGTGGACTAGGGGCATATCCAGGAGGGCCTAAAGAAAAAAGGGAGTGCATCAGGATATCGTAGATTGGGATTTCGAGGAAGCTGGGATTTGTGACATCGAGGATTGGAAAACCCCAAAACCCGATTGTGACTTTCTGTTGGGAACGGAGAAAGAACCATGCCTAAAGGATGTAAGGTGTTGAAAAAGACTTGTGGGTCAAATTCAAATAAATATTCCAGGGGAGAATCGAAGGAGCCACTTTGGATCGAGGGTGAACTTTGAACGATCCTTAAGACCGGGAGGTTAGCGCAGAGGCCTTTGCTGAGGTGGAGGGTGCGGTTTGCGTCAGTTTGGTATAAGATCTTAGAAGAGCTTCATTTATTTCTATAGTAGGGAGAAGGAAGATTCACCATGCTGCCGAGGAGAAGAGATAGATAATCACCTGATCCAGAGGAGGAAAGGGAGATGTCCAGAGGAAGGGGTAGACAGGTGCAGAGTCTAGAAGTAGAAAGAGATCTACATAATATACGCGCCATACTTGTGGACATGGAGATAAGACAAAAATGCATAGCTGATGTAGGAGATATCAGTGAGTCCGAAAGTGAAGATGATGTTGGGCATGGAGACGAAGAAGTCACAACAGAAGATGCAGCCAATGAATGCTTGCTTAAAGTTGTTGCAAGGATGGGTGCAAAGGCGAAGATGGGCATTCCAGTTTATGAGGGAAATCTGGATGTAGACGGGCTTCTAGACTGGATTATATCTCTAGACACATATTTTTACTATGAAGATGTCGAAGAGGACAAGAAGGTCAAGCATGCCATTACGAGATTAAAAGGACATGCAGCCTTGTGGTGGGATGAACTACAAGCGGACAGGCGTTGCCAAGGCAAGCATAAGATTAAGAGCTGGGACAGGATGATTGCAAAGATGAAGGAAAAATTCATTCCCAGGGATTATCAAATTTCTCTATTCAGGAGAATGCAGAACCTAAGATAGAAGCTGACGTCAGTGAAGGAATATACTGAAGAATTTTATAGGCTAAATATTAGGGCAGGTCATCGTGAAAGCAATGATGGAAAAGTAGCTAGGTATATGAATGGCCTGAGATATGAAATTCAGAATGAGATGAGTATGTTGACCATCCGAATGGTGGAGGATTCTTATCAGATGGCTCTAAAAGTGGAAGAGAAGCTGAGCCGAAAGCAGAGTCAAAGAGGCCCAGGCAGAAGTTAACCCAGAGGCAAATCAGTTGCCCGGGATAAGTATCAGAAGCCCAAAGAGGACTGGAAGTTTGGGTCTGATCCTAAATGTAAACAAACAGAGAAAGGTGGAACCTCACAGGGAGGGCAGCAATATGTTGAGAAGAGAGGAGATGATGATGAAAACAATACTTTTCCTCGTACTAGAGGTAGAGGAAGAGGAACAGGTGGAGTAACCACATGCTTCACATGCAGAAAGAATGGGCATAAGTCTTACGAGTGTCCCGAGAAAAAGAAATAAACCGGAGAAGCTCACATCACCAAGGCACAGAGGCGGGATGTTGAAGCAGAAGACGATGAAGGCGGAAGATCACTGATGATGCGAAAAGTCCTTTTGACACCTAAGAAGGAGGTGGAAAGTTCAGTCCAAAGGACCAGACTTTTCAGGACTGCTTGCAAGACCAAGGATAGGGTATGCAAGTTCATTGTAGACAGTGGTAGAACGGATAATATTGTATCTACAGAGATGGTAGAGAATCTGGAGCTGGAAACGACTGATCATCCAAGCCCATACAGAGTTTTGTGGCTACAGAAAGGACACCAGGTAACTGTCACTAAAAAATGTTTAGTTGAATTCAAGATAGGTGGATATAATGATAAAATCTTGTATGATGTCATTCCTATGGATGTGTGTCATCTATTGCTGGGTAGACCATGGAAATATGACAGGAATGTGATTCATGATGGGTGAATGAACACATACACCCTGGACAAGAATGGGAGGACACACATGTTGCTTCCAATTAAGGATAAGGAGGTGAAGCTGGAAGCAAGCAATACAGTACTTCTCATGAGTGGGAAGGAACTTCTTACAGAGGTTAAAAATAAGGAGGATCCACAGTTCATTGTGGTCAGAAAGCCAAAGATTGTTCTGACTAGCACTAGAGTGGATGATTTGCTAGAGGAGATTTAGGAACTGCTGGGAGAGTTCGTTGATATAGTCATGGACAAATTACCTCGTTCGTTGCCACCGATCAGAAGTGTGAGTCATCATATTGATCTCATACTAGGAGCCAGTTTGCCAAACAAAGCCACGTACAGATTGACGCCGCAAGAGAATGAAGAAGTTAAGAGGCAAGTCCAAGATTTGTTGGACAAAGGATTAGTCAGGGAAAGCTTGAGTCCATGTGATGTTCCAACAGTACTCAATCCGAAGAAAGACAGAGGTTGGAGGATGTGTGCTGACTCGAGGGAGATTAACAAGATAACCATCAGGTATAGATTTCCATTGCCGAGGATGGATGATCTGATGGATTGCTTGAGTGGAGCAAAGTATTATTCAAAGATTGATTTGAAAAGAGGTTATCACCAGATTCGCATGAGAGAGGGTGATGAGTGGAAGACAACATTCAAAACCAACGAGGGGTTGTATGAATGGCTTGTTATGCCGTTTGGATTAACAAATGCACCAAGTACCTTCATAAGGTTGATGAACGAAGTCCTGAAGGAGTTCATCGGGAAATTTGTCATTGTGTATTTAGATGACATATCGGTTTTCAGTAAAACAATAGTGGAGCATCTGAAGCATTTGGCTACAGTGATGCATAAATTGCAGCAGGAGAAGCTGTTGATAAACATGAAGAAATCCTCATTCATGAAGATAGAGCTCATTTACTTGGGGTTTGTTATTTTGTCAAATTATTTGAGGATGGATCCAGATAAGGTGGAGTTAATCAAGAATTGGCCATCACTGAGGAATGTATTCAAGGTAAGAAGTTTTCATGGATTGGCTAGTTTCTACCGAAAATTCATCAGGAATTTCAGTGGAATTAGTCCAACGATGATGGATATAGTGAATAAAAGACACAAGTATTTTCATTGGACTGAAGAAGTCGAGAAGAGTTTTAATTTGTTGAAGAGGAGAATCACGGAACAACCAGTTTTTGTGTTGCCGGATTTCCAAAAGACATTTCAAGTGAAATGTGATGCAAGCGGATTTGCAATCGGAGCAGTCTTGAGTCAGGAAGACATGTCCATAGCGTATTTCAGCGAGAATCTAAATGAAGCAAAGTTGAAATATTCCACATATGATAAGGAATTTTACGTTATCATACAGGCACTGAAGAAATGGAGGCATTACTTGATACCCAAAGAGTTTGTCTTGTACAGTGACAATCACGCACTACAGTTTGTGACTCAACAGGAAAAGTTGAATCAGAAACATGTCAAATGGGTTGAGTATATGCAGAATTTCACTTTTGTGATAAAACATATTTTTGGTACTGCTAACAAAGTTTTTGATGCTTTGAGTAGGAAGTGTTTGTTGTTGCAGGAGTTCAGAGTCAAAACGTTGGGTTTTGATGATCTCAGGGACATGTGCACAGATGACCAGATTTTAAGGAAGCGTATGAAGCAGCTGAGAATCCAATTCTCAGAGATAGAAACCTATGGATAGAGTATATGATCCAAGAAGGATTGTTGTTCAGGGGAAATCAATTATGTATTTCGAAATGCTCCATGAGGGAGAATCTGTTGAAGGAGAAACACAGTGGAGGACTGGCAGGGAATTTCGGTCATGAAAAGATGTTCGCAAAGCTGAATGAGTTGTATTTTTGGCTGAGAATGCTAGTGGATGTCAAGAGATTCGTGGACAGATGTAGAATTTTCCATCATTCGAAGGGAAGAAAGCAGAATGCAGGGTTTTATCAACCATTGCCCATACCAGAGAGGCCGTGGGATGCGATTAACATGGATTTTGTATTGGGGTTGCCAAGAACACAAAGAGGTTGTGATTCAATATTTGTGGTGGTGGATAGATTTTTCAAAATGGCACACTTAATTCCATGTCAGAAGACTAGTGACGTAACTCACATTGCGAACCTGTGTTTCAAAGAGGTCATTCGACTTCATGGGTTTCCGAAAAGTATAGTTTTAGACCGAGACACCAAATTCATAGGGAATTTTTGGAGAACCTTATGGAAGAAGCTGGGGACTAACTTGGAATTTAGTTCAACTTATCATCCTCAGATGGATGGACAAAAGAAAGTGGTGAACATAAGTCTGGGAGACTTACTGAGGAGCTTGGTGATAGAGCACCATAGCCAGTGGGACAACATATTACCACAGGCAGAATTTTCTTATAATGACTCAGTTAACAGGAGCACAGGGCATAGTCCATTTCAGGTTGTCTATGGCATGTAGCCAAGGGGAATTTCTGAATTGAGGGATTTAGAACAGACTGCGACAAGGAGCGATAGTGCAAAATAATTCACAGAGGCGATGAGGGAACTTCACAGTAAGGTGAAGGAACGATTGCAGAATTCAAGCCAGGAATATAAACGCAGGGCAGATCGGCACAGAAGACAACTTCAGTTTGAGGTTGGTGGTTTGGTTCTAGCACAATTGAGAAAAGAAAGGTTCCCGAGAGGAACATATAATAAGTTGAAGATGAAGAAAATCGGTCCATGCAGGGTCTTGAAAAAATGTGGGGCAAATGCTTACGAGATTGAATTACTAGATGAGATCGGAATTTCTCCGATATTGAATATCTCATATTTGTACCCATATAAGGCTGAAGAAATAGAGACTGGAAATGAGTAGCCAGTGATCCAGTGGATGAAGCAGATGCCGGTTGCAGATAATCCATATATGGAGTGCATACTGGACAAGAGAGTGAGTAAGAGGACCAGGTGAAAGTAATACCTTGAGTATCTGGTCAAATGGAAGAACCATCCAGTTGAATATATGAGCTGGGAGACTAAAGAAGAGATACAGAAGCATGGATAGACCATGTGTGAGCTCATGGACAGGATCCCATGAAAATTTTCAAGTGAGGGAGTATGATGCAGAAGCATCTCCCACATCAAGCGAGCCAGCATGGAAGCGAGAGACTGCTGGACAAACCAGCACAAATTTTAAAATCACCTTGGGAGTTGTTGCGTGATCTTAAATGAAGTCATTAAGATGAGGTGCACTTGTATAATGTAATCATACCTTGAGCCTTTATCTCTCATCCATAGTAGGTAGGAGGCATTTAAAGTAGTTGATACAGGCAGATAGAATTTAATTCTAGATTAGACAGTTTGAGAGCACAAGAAGGAAACATGATATAGACACCCTCATTCTGCATTGTAACATTATTCAAAAGAAGGAAGAGCAAGAGCATGTAGAGAGCTGTGTAAGAACACCCATGTACATACATTTGAATTAATAGAAAGAATTGGTTCAAATTCATGGTTTGTGTTGTTCTCTGTGTATTGATGTTATGCTCATGAATGTTTGCTTCCTGTTATACATTTGATTTATATGTTGTGTATGTGATTTCATGCTTTGATTTTGAAGACTGAAGATAATTGGGAATGAGTTTCAATTGTTTCTCTATCTGAGCCAAAGGATTCCTACAAGGAGTGCAGACGAAGTGTCTGCAAGGAGTGCATTGAAAGAGGGTTCAAATAGAGTAACTTTTGTTCTCAATTCATTCTTGAGTGCAATTGGGCACAAGTGCCATGCAAGGAGTGCGCAGGCCAAGCTAAGCTCAGGGTTGTGAACCTGAGTAAGATGTCGAGGGACTGCTGCTGCAGGGGTGCGTAGGGTCGAAAGGATTCAACCCTTGGAGGTGGTTGAATGTTTGCCGCAAGGAGTGCGGGCAAAGTGTTCTGAAAGATTTAGAGTTGGGAAAGCTCAGGGGGTATAGGACCTTCGAGTAATTTGTCGAGGAGAAGCATAGGAAGATTGATCTGTGGAGTGCTCAAGAAGCGTCACAAGATTGCGTGCAGGTGGATGAGTTCCGCAGAGGAACACTTAGTCATTTCGCAGAAGTCATCGGGAAAGACGGATGGTCAAAATTTTCCGAGGAGAATTTGCGAACTCCCGTGAGCCGTTAGATCTCACCGAGGAGTAGGGATATTACGGCAGAAGCGTCAAGGATTAAAAGTTCAGGGGATTGAGGACCGTCAGATCTCATTCAAATACCCGTCAGTCGTTAGATTGGCTGGGAGTTGAACAAGGTTTAGGTTATGTGAACAAGAGGAGGAAAAGCCCGACGAGAGGATAGCCATCGGGATTTTGGCATTCATGAAATCGAGAGTCACGAGGATGAGTGTTCAGGAATTTCCATGGTGAAAACCCCGAAGTGGCGAAGACCGTCCATCCTTGAGGGTGTGTGGCCGAGATCGAAGCTTTCGGGGAATTTCCCGAAAGGAAGAGTCATTAATCAGAAGACCGAGAATTGGAAAATCGAGGATTCCGTGGATAAGAGGTTTAATACATTTCGACATTCAAAACCCTGAATCCCGATTAGAGGTATGACTGCGGTCATATAAGAGGAGGTTGTGTGGACTAGGGGCATAGCCAGGAGGGCCTAAAGAAAAAAGGGAGCGCATCGGGATATCGGAGATCAGGAATTCAAGGAAGCTGGGATTTGTGAAATCGAGGATTGGAAAACCCCGAAACCCGATTGTGACTTTCTGTTGGGAACGAAGAAAGAACTGGGCCTAAAGGTTGTAAGGTGTCTAAAAAGACCTGTGGGTCAAATTCAAATAAATATTCCAGGGAAGAATCGAAGGAGCCACTCTGGATGGAGGGTGAACTTTGAACGATCCTTAAGACTGGAAGGTCAGCTTAGAGGCCTTTGTTGAGGCAGAGGGTGCGGTCTGCGTCATCCTTCCTCCCCTATATTCATTCACTTTCCATAGAACATTGTTAAAGCCTCTCAACCCTCCTGTATTCATACATACCACCAAACTGTCATCAATACACAGTGCACACATATATGTAACCCAACATGATGTGTTCACATACATGAATATTTTTTTACAGGGCTCTAGTTAGCCACATAAATGAAAAACTGGAAAAGGAAGGCAGGAAGACATTCACCATGGAGAGTGTTATTTCCATCATTCTTGGGAAAATGGTAGGTTTCCCCGTTTAGCATAAACTGTGCATTCTTGACTCTGTTGGAGACACGACCCAGGATGGCACCAAGGTAAGGCCTAGTGGAGCTCACATTCTGCATCAATAATCAATCTCATATCATCACAAGACAGTCCACCATATCCCACATTGTAATGTACATACAACAAACTCCTCTAAAAATAGAGATCCAAGCCCATGTGGAAGGAAGAACTATGAAAGTTAAGGCAGAACTGTGAGAATTTATGGAAAAAAGTTATTGCCGTACAAATAGATACATTTGATAGAAATACTAATACATAGATACATTTGATTTGATAAGGTAGAACTGTGAAAGTTTATGGAAAAATTATTGTTGTGCCACATAGAAATGCTACTACTATGAAAGTTTATGGAAAAATTCTTGCTGTACCACATAGAAATGCTAATACTATGAAAGTTTATGGAAAAATTGTTGTTGTACCAAATAGAAATTCTAATACATAGAGACATTTGATTTGATACCATGTATGAAGCTAAAGAGTCGTGTCCAAGAGAAACATCTGCTATATGACTTGTAGACATTAATATGTTTAATGCCATGAGATATGGTAAAAGAGGATAGACATTAACATGTTTAATGCCATGATACTACTGAAAATATGGTAAAGGAGTTGAAAGATAGCTTAGGGTTTAGAGGTAATATTACCTTTAGCATCAGGAAGAGTGAGGGAGACCAGTGTAGCTCC
>SNQJ01S0179661.1:0-19557 GCA_010110895.2 Picea sitchensis | reverse complement strand
TTTTCTGAAGGGATTTTAATTCTAACCCAATACCACCCTTGGCTAACTGATAAGCCACTTCTCTGCATACCAGTCTGTCTGGTAAGAACTTCGGGAGTGCGTGAGGAGGAATAGAGCATCTATAGACTCTAACATAGGAAAAAATTTCTTCAATAAACCAGTCGACAACCGATTTGAGGTTTTCTATGACTGCGTCAGAAATGCGAGGGGGTTCGCATCCCAAGAATATTTTGTGCAGAGGGATAATTACATAATGACAAACATCATAAAAAAACATCTTTTGCATTTTCTTCCTAGAGAGCTGAGTGGTATTTATGAACAGGCTCTGGGCAAGAAACATTCCAACTCCAATTCATTAATGGAAAATGAGTCATAAAACAAATGGCATCCATAATATATGCAGACATATAAAAAAACACCAGTTGTCCATTTGACTTGGCTGCTTTATACTTTACAACCTCTTTTCTTAGGTTATCTGATAAAATTTTATGCCAGTTAAAACTACGTCCTTCTAAAACTTCCTCTAGGAAGGGTGTCCAGTCTGCAAGAAAGTGACAGGGATATTTTCTCCCGAAAAGTCTGCATAACATCATGGTTGCGTAAACCATATATTCGTTTAAAGAGGCCGAAGCATAAATCCCATGAGCATCTGCCTAAATTTTGCTTCGGACCTCGCCCATCCTCTAATTATGTCAGGATATGTCTGGCTTGCTTCAACACATTCCTTTCTTTGAAACTCAGCTAAAAATTCAACATTAAAGGTGTGTTTGTAATTCGGCGAGAGTTTATACATTACTTGAATGTGCTCATGCCTGAATGAGCCGACGAAAGCTCCTTGCTCGTTCAGAATGCTTCTTGTCGGGATGTCCACCCTATCCAGAGCCCAGCAGATCATGTCGGTATATGTTACCAACCTCGGACGTGCAACAACCTTATGAAGCTCGGACTCAGCAATGTCTTGGAGATGATTTTCTGAATCAGGGTCTGCATATTTAAGCTCATCCTCCAGCTTTTCAAAAATTCCAGTCCACGATTTGACAGAGTGTACTCCAGATGTAGTAGTATCAGAGATAATATCACCTTCCGGTTGGTCTTCATTTTTCTTCGGTGCTTTTTTGGGTGCCATAGCTCTGCGTTTAGCTTGAAAACCTGTCACAGAGAGTGGATGAGAAAACTTATCTTTGAAATGAAAATATAGATGTTCGATCGTTTAATTTGAATATATCTTAAACATGATGAGAATCATACATTTGTCATGAAATAAAAGCTCGTAATGCAGAAAATATTTTCGGATATAAGCATTCAATGACCGTACTTAGGCTTTTTCGTCATTTTCGAAATAAAGAGAAACATACTTATTTGGACCACGATGCATTAATAAATACTCATAGAATGATTAGCTTTAAAATTGTTTAGAAAGTGGATTATTAATGTTAATTTTGAGTTAAATTTGAAAACTTGATTTTCGGGGTTTCGTCAGTCCTGATGTTGAAAAAATATGTCATCGAAGAAACTCGATTCCGAAATCGCGATGTATTAATTTAAATTAAAACGTTTTTAATTAATTGAGATTCAATATTTTCGGGATTTCGTTAATCGGAAAATCGGAAGTCCGGATTTTGGGAAATCTGATGACATGAGTCGTGCTCTCATGGAATCGCGAATCCCGAAATCGTGAAATGGCGATGACCCGTTTCTTTAAAACATGATTTAACTTATCTTAATCAACTCAGTAATCAAGATTAAGGCCAAAATAGATATAGTTTATTTCAAATGTGAATTATGAGTCGGGATTTTGGTGATCGAAATTTCAGGAAATAGGATGACAAGAAACATGCTTCTCATAGAACCGCAAATCTCGAAATCGCGATGTAGTTATTTAACTCTTAATCATTCTTAGCAGATATTAGATTATTTCATATCTTTACTTAAGGATCAAAATGTATCGCAAAATCGGGAAATCGGGAAACACAATGACAAGATTATATGATCTTATTGAACTGTGAATCCCGATATCGCGATGTGATTAACTTAACTTTTAAACCCTTTTAATTGAGAATTAAGTAATTTATGTTTTAATTAAGTCTTATAGCATCGGGAAATCGGGGATCGGGGTTTCGCAATTCGATTTGCATCAAAAATTTGTTTATGGAAAACCTCGAATCCCAATTTCTTTAACATTTGAATGAAAAACTCGCGAAATTAAAATTATACTTCTTTTAAATAATTTTTCGAAGAGTGTTGGAAAATTAATATTTTTTGTAAACTTTATCCGTTCTTTATTCAAAAATAATAAATAAAAAGGTATCGCGAATTTTAGAAATCACGAAATTCTTGTTTCAGGAAAGCCAAAAACTTAAAGACTCAAACAATAAAAATCTAGACCTTAAGGATAAAAGATTTTTAGGATCTATTTCAACAAGTTCCATGACACCAGCCGGTTGATGGCATCATGGTGGAAAGAGGAAAATAAATTCACTAACTGAAGCAATGGCTGGTATGGAACTATTAATTTGAGGGAGTCATACATCTATTTGATGGCTCTCATCTGTAGGCTATATGGAGAAAAGGATTGCTCCAAGTTTTTAGAAGCATGGATGCCTTTGGCATACATAGTTGAAATTGTTGGGAGAAGCTTCAACTGGGAAGCGATAATATCCAAAAACTTAAGCATCTATGTACAGCAGGCTTAGACACCAAAGGAAGGAGAGGCACCAACTTTCTACATGGCCTCGTACTTGCTTGATGTCATGTGCACAAGGAACGTCTTCGTCGGCATGAATCGGAGCTGGCATGTTGCAAAGCTCTCGGTCCATGTCTACTTCAACGTGTTGTGGGAGAACAGGTACAAGAAATCTTACACACTCATCTACGATGAATTCATTGCCCACATTTATTTTATTATTTTTAATAAGGAATTCCCACGTCTTTCAGCGATAGCCAAGAAAATGATATCCAAAGTAGGCCATTGGTACTTGGACGAGTGCTCAACCTACATCAAGGTGTCCAGGGCCACCGGAGCACCACATCTCCTACCAGCTCATGTCCCAGACCAACTCGTCATGGGATAAATCTATTATCAGACCATCCTGCATGGCTATAATGCCACATTGGTCAAGGACAAGAAACAATATTTCATACCCTACGATTTCCATGTGGGGTTCTATCTAGTAAAGGATGCTACTCAAGACAAACAAGAAGGGTTGATCCAACTTGAATTCAAGTTCCTGACAGGCCAATTCCACAAGCAAGACCCTAAAATCCTAGTCCTCCAACATGCCTCACAAGTATCATCTTATTGGTCGTATGCTCATGATAAGTTTGAGGATGAAGTCTTCACAGAGAATGCCCAGGACTAGGATGAGGTGTTGTAGAGGATGGTCAACCCAAACATGACCAGGTTCAATGCCATGAGCATGGATGAACAAGTGGAAAAAATAGAGCATTTGGCTCAAGAGGCCCTCAGAGCCAGGGAAGAAATCATAGTGGAAAAGAAAAAAGAGGCGTAGAGGAGGGGATTGTTCTTGAAACTAGAGGCATAGACAAGGGGATTTCTCTTTATGGTAGAGGCACAGAGAGTCATTGATCAGTTGAAGAATGACTCAGATATCATAGAGATGATGAGGGTTCATGCTGACAACCCAATCAAAAGCCGGGGAGGACCAAGTGACCCATAGCCGATACAGTTTGAAGAAACCACTGGGTCAGATAACCCTGAAGCTTCAACACCACAGATCATATCACCAGGGGAAGCTTCGACTCAACCTGATATAGTGAGGACATCAGGGATAGGAAGTACACCAAATCTCCTCTTCGATATAATAACCATCTACGATGATGAGGAGAGTTCAAGGGTGTCCCTGGTCACTCTAGTGAAAATCACAGAGGAAACAAAACCTGAGAAGGCATCCACCGTGGGTCCCGATGCTTCAATTCAGAGCCACCCACAGAACGATCATGAGGTGGAATGTGACTTGGACGTTGAGCCACTCGACATACATGGAATCCCAATGGACAACTCGAGGGATGAGCTAGGATCGGGCGAACAAGGGGAAGAAATTCCACAACAGGATATCGACATCTCGACAGCGGATTACCAAGTAAGTACCGAGCTTGCCCCTGATTCATCAATTTTGACCAGTACTTTACCACCCAATGAGAAATAACCAGAGGTCAAGCCATCGAGACATACATAAGAGGTTCAGGAACCTAGTCTTGAACATATATACATTGTTGGGATCTTGGGAAACACTCTTACTTGGGGAGAGAAACAAATCCCCGAACCTGTGGATGAGGTCGCTAATATACAATCCATCACCTATGACCGAAAGAGGAAATACATCATGAAAATAACCACTAAGAAAAGGAGGCTTACTTTGGACAATTCCATCCTCATCACCACATAGGAGAAATTGATCGACGTGGAGCATGCCAAGACGTCTGAGCTTATCAACACAGAGATGGAAATCATAGATACCACCCTGGATAGAGAAAGGAAATATGAAGAGGAGTTGTTCATTGCACTAAAGGAGTTGGATCATCTGCGCCATTTGAAAAAACATTACTAGGACTCCACGCAGGCCACGATATTCTTGAGAAGAGAATTCTAGTATGCCTATAGAAAATTCACGAGTGAGTGACACCTTTTCTCTATAGGGATAGTCAATTTCCAAGAAGACACCCTTATGGTGCTAGCAATGTGCAAAGACATGGAAAGATGGTATGAGAAGGCCCACCAAGTGGTGGAAAGAATTGATTACATCAGTTTGGTTCAAAAGGGTCGAGACACCGAAGAGCATGACATTTGGGTGCTAAGGGACAACAACATTGACCGTATAAGGAAGTCAACCGAATACTAGGTGAAGATGGCCCAAGAACCTCAGCAATAAATCTAAGAGAAATGGGTTGATTGCGAAAGGATCTAGACCAATATCAATCGAGCAATGAGAGACATCGGTCTTCCAGAATTTGGCGCACCCGAGGAATTTGTCGATTTGCATGACATAGTCAAACTATATGTAGAACAAGACTCATCATGGACTACATAGATAGTAAAGGTGGAAAACATGGTGCCAGGTCAAGTATAGCAGTTCATGGAGCACTTGATCAAGGCTCGGACAGTGTTACAACAGTTAAATGTTAAAGTTGTCAAGTATTGGGCACGAGCAATGGGATAAAGGAGATTCTTTCGGCCCCAATGGACCAACACAGATTCTCGTATGCCAACACATGCGAGGAACTCTTCGTCAAATGGTCAGAGTATGAGAAGATTCATCCACTCAAGTGAAACCATTTGATGACTCTTATAAGATTGAGAGATGAAAGCGCCATGTGACGAAGTTTTTTTTTACTTAGCTTGCACTTTTGACAGTTATTTTTAGTTAATAATTTGTTATAGATAAGAGGATCGACCTGTTATAAGTGATCGATGGTTTTTGCAAAGACCCTCATTTTTGGAATTGTAAAGAACTATTTCAGAACTACCTTAATTAAGAAGTCATGTTTAGGACCAGAGACAAGTTTTTTTTTTCATCAAAGGCGTGTGTGATTGGATCATAAGGATAAATTACTTATGACTTTATCTCATGAATGGATGTTGTAATGAGTAAGAGTTTCTGAATCTATTGATTAGTTAGTTGATTCAATATTTTTATAGTTCTTATCTCTAATGATGGAAAGAAAATCATGTGGTTAATGTGTGATTAGTGATTAAAGCTAAGGAAACTAATTTTCTTGCCATCATTTTATTGCATGTATGTTTTCTTTCGACAATTGTATCTTAGTCAATAATTGAAACATCGGAAAGTGGTATATTAGTACTAGGCTTTTTGTAGGTGTGAAAATATTTTTCTGCATGCTTTAGCATGAGGGTTATCCTAAGCTCAGCCTTCCTCAGTAGTTAATGTTTCCCCCTTTTCTTTTACCCAGCTGGTTTATACCAGAACCTATCTTTTATCATACCCACCTATAAGAAAAAATACAAAAAAGAGATAACCTATCTTTTATCATACCCACCTATAAGAAAAATACAAAAAGAGAGCTGCTCAAAACTGAAGGAGGAGTTTTCTCAAGAAGATATCATGTAAATCACTACGAAGCCCATTGATTATTTGGCTTTATCAAGATCTGGAGAACCGCTCCTAATCACAAACGCTATGTAGTCTAATTGGGCCTCGATGGCGGGTTTGGTTCCTACTGTTGAGTTAAAGGGATTTAGGACTCCTCAATAGGTCCCTCGACTGAGGAATCAGGGCATGGCTTGTTTTTTTTTATTTACCTCTGCAAATTCATTTTATGAGTTGTCGTAGGTTTCTACTGGGACTGCTTGGTCGAAAAAATATTTTAGGAGTTTTAGTGTTGATTAGAGTTCGACCTCCTAGAAGCAGAAAGGTGACAACTCATACAAATTATTGGCTAAGTTTCCTTGCACCCTGTCACCTTGGTATTGGATTCAATCTGTCATAAAGATGAGTTTAGTGAATAAAATTTTTGATAGAACAAAGTTCAAAAGAGTGTTTTCTATGGATAAAAACATTGTGATAACATGGATTTCGGAAATTATGCTATGTTAATTGTTTTCCAGAAATTATAAAAAAAGAGGAGATTCGAATTTGTGATTGATTATTATAATTGATAGAAGGGTATGGTCCGATTCAATTTCCCATTCATTATATTCACTTTACGTTAATTACAAACCCCTTATTATTCCCAAATCATTTTGTTTTCCCATGTCCTGATTCCCAGAAAACAATTGATGGTTTGAAGGCTTTTAGGAGGAAAATTTTCAAATGAGGATTATAGGAAGAATTGATGAAATTTGCAACTATATGAAGGTTATGATATGGGTATATAAGATGTGTTTGGGGTTTAATATTGTTTTGTATTTAGAATAGTATTCATACTTTCCCTGTCATGAATCCATTTTTCATTTATTACAAATCTTGTCATATCCTATATGTCATTATATCTCCCTGTTCTAAATGATATTATGGATGAAGATGCAAATGCTTATGGTTGTTATATACAGAGTGATGATTTTTTTGCATGTACTCTAATGCGTGAAATGAAGGGAGACAATATTTCTATTTTGCATTTAGGCATAATATTTGATGATTGATTAGTTATTTTGATACATATTATGATTTGAATTTGTTTTAGATATGAGTTTTTTTAGCAGAGGTAGCCATGGAAGAGGAGGAAATAGGGGCATAAATATTTTTTGGCAAAGAGGCCATAGGAGACCCAGGTTTTCTATTCATTTTGATGCCGACCCACAAAAATTAAATCAATTGTTTCAAGATGGGTTATTCAACCTAGTCGGTCAAGGAGTGTTCCAAAATCATCCTATAACTAAGCGACCCCCTTTCCAACCTCATCATATTTTTTCAAATGTTCATGTACCTACTCATGTTTCTCTCCAACAAGAAGTCCCCATCAATGATGGGTGGAAAGAAATTGTTCACCAACCTGCAGGTCATCGCAATGGTTGGCCCACTGTTTCATTATGACTTCCTCCACCACCTCCATTGAACCAGCATGACCAACAAGTTGACCATGTTATTTCCCCTTTTCATTCTTCGCATGCTAGTGAGAGATTAAAGACTTCCATCCATGAGCTTCCAAAAAATAAAGGTAAAAAAGTGGTTTCTCACTCTAAATCCTCTAAAGAGTCTTCAGAATCAATCACCTCACATGCCCAGCATAATGATGCACAATATCCAATATTCAGTGAAATTCAACCCGAAGGGTCAAATCAAACTCTTTTTGAAAAATATAAATCAATAAAAAAGGTAGACAAAGCAACAAGTAGTGAAAAGAGGCAGACTGCCTCACACAACAAATATGGTTTTTGAGTTTCATGTATGTTGGATGAAGAGTTTAAATTATGTTTTAACTTTTATTGTTGGACAACATGATATTACATTTTGGACAGCATGATAGTACTTTTTTGGACAACCCACGTATATCTATTTATTTGATGGCAACGCATTTTAATTATTGGCAAACATGTGAATGATTTTGGGAGACACAAGGGAACTTTAAATGCATGATATATGTGCTTTTAATTGGTGGCATATATTATTATTTGGATAAATTGTGGAGCGATAAGGAGGGAATTAAAACTTTAAAAGATTTTAAAAGAATTAGGGGGTCCCACCTATTATTTATTGTTCAATATTCCCTTTTTTAATATTTATTAGTTTCTTATTATTATTTGTCCCTAATTGGTGTTAAGTCAATTAAGACTTAACTAAAAATGAAGTTGAAACTACCACAACTTCTTTTGAAAGAGATAAAAGCTCATCACAAGGAGAGACAAAGGAGAGATCAAGGAAATATTTTTTTGATAAAAGATCCACTCTTATATACTTGTGAGATTATCATTTTCTTTCATTATGAGTTTTCTTGGAAACTTAACCCTCTTGTTGATAGCAGGGTCATGTTGAAGGTAACATGATTCAAGGATTGAGTCATATATTTCAGCATCTTGTTATTGAAATGTTGATCATTTATGCTTGGTAGTCTTTGTATTTTGATATGTTTATGGATTAAATTTCATTACTAATAGGGAGTATTTTGCAAAGTCAGTAAATGATGCTTCTGTGGAAAAGTTGATCCAGATATTTAGTCTAAGTATTATTTTGTTGTGAGAGTCTTTTTGTATGGTTCCCATTAGAGACCTCTAAATATGACTTTGGTCCACACCCTCGCAGGGGTTTAAAAAGAGTACTATTATTGTATCTCAAAATGGAATCAATAAATAAATCATTTTTCTAGTTTTGTCTCACTTGTGTATTTTTCTGATACTTTTTAGATTTGGTATTTCATTTGTTTATTTTTCTAAAAACTCACACACACACACACACACACACACACATATAAATATTATATTTTCTTTCTTTTGCACAGTTAATTATCATAAAAGAGCAACATTGATCCCTTTTACTTATTGCTCGTGGATCAAATGATAATTTTGAATTAGGCTATAAACCCCGGGTGACAATTCCAATTATCTTAACTTATCCTTGAAAGATTTGAAAATGCTGGAGTAAGGTTCTTCATACCTTTTCCTCAACATTTATTTGGCGACCATACTCGGGAGATATTTCCATATCTCTTTGGTTGTTGTACTTTATTTATGTAATTAATTTCTTTTGTTTATTGTGCTTATTTTCTTTTAATTGATTGATTCCATGATTGCGCATGTTACTATACAATCCAATATTTGTGATGGTCTTGAAGATCAAACTAGCATTTCTTTAACCCTATTTAATACCATTTTAGAGACAACTAACGCTAGGGTTGAACTCCACTGCTCTTGGGGAGTCATTTCTAAAGATATAAAGTACAAGAATAGTAGGAAGCATGACAAAGGCAGCCCAGAAATCAGCCTCATCATTGAAGTATTTTTCATATGTCCTCTAGCTCTAGTATCTCTCGAAGAACAAGAGGGTTGTCACATGAAAACCTTCCTATATATGAGATAGGAAGGAGAAATGTTGTCATACGAATCCAATAAACCTCTCTTCGTCGAACCTTATCTTATTCAATCATCTCTACCCTACCTATTGTTTCCTTCACTTCAAATACGACATCTTCTAGTGGTGGTAGTGGTACCGAGGGCTCCTCTTCTTCACAGCCCTCAACTTCATCCATAATCAGCAGTATCTTTAGCCATCAAATTCCAATTCAATCTACAACCAATCATCGAAAGTCATTAAAAAATATGGCTTATTTCAATTCGAATAAGATGATACCACCACCTCATGGCACGTATCTTCTCCCTTGAAACTTACACCAACCGCCCAACCCCTTCCAATGTTTAAGGATCATCTGCCTAAGTTTTTTGTAAATGGCATTATAAATATAAAGGAACATTTGGTGGCCTTTTCTAACACATGCCACAATATAGGGGAAAATGATAATGATACTTGCATGCACTTATTTTTCAACTCTCTTGAAGGGAAGGAAACTGCATATTTTTTTACTTACCCCCAAAAATGTTCTCTACGTGGGAAGAATTGGTCTATTGGTTTAAATCTACATATGGAAAACCTAAAAGCCCAGCTGATCAACTAAGGGAATATAATAATATTACTGATAACAATATTGAAACTATTAAATCATTGAATCTTCATTTCACTAAGTTGTATAATCAAATTCCTAATCAACCAGCCCCCAAAACTAGGTTGCTTTCATGCATTATTATAATGCCTTACCTTCTTCCTATCGCCATAGATTGGAAGAAAAGGCTATAGATAATCTCGTATCTACACTTCAAACTTGTCTTGAGTATGAGGAGAAGTTAGAAATAAAGGGTCTTCCTAAGGGAGATTATGTCAAACAAACTGATATGTCTGTAACCTTGCAGGTTATGCAGGATATGGATAATAGAATGATTGTTTATGAAAGGAAAGGAATCACTTCCTATTCATCTCCTGCTGAAATTTATTCTCAAGTCACTCTTAGGAATCCAAATGATAATCCTTTTCAACCAAAGGCTATCATGTCTCATGCCTGGTGTAATTTTTGTGAATAAAATCATGACGAAAGCAGTTGTGAAGTTAAAAATAATGTTAAAGACAGAATCTTTGGTAAAAGGTCTGATGCTACTATTTATGTTCTAAATTGGGCTCAACCCAACGATGTTATGATATTTAATACTAGAAATAAATATTACCCCAATTAGAACAAAATCGATCCTCCCCGTACTACTTCTTCCCCAAGCACATCACCCCAAGGAACCAATTCCCAGGCTGTCAAGACTTCGAATAGTCAAGGGACAAATTATTTTTTCCTCCCTCTAAATATAATATCCTTAATCAATTGGATAATATTAAATTAGACTCTTCTCTTTTGGATATGGTTTCCATCCTGGAACAACAATAACATCTTAAATTTTTTTATGTAAGGTAAAATTTCCATAGTATCCAACTTGATTGAAAATCTTGAGGGAGATGATTCAAATGTAAATAAAATAGGTGTACATAACTTTAAAAATCCTGTAAAATATCCTCCATTTTATGTTTCTGTAAATATTATGGATAAAATAGCTCATTGTTTCCAAATAGATGGTGGATCTGGTCCAAGCGTTATGTCAAATATTATTATGGAAGAGTTAGTCCTTTCCTTTCCAAACGAAAAATGAAAGAAGTATGCTCTCCTATAATAATTAACAACAGTCTACCATAGGTGAAATCAAATATGTAACTCTAGTACTCTTCCCACACCCTGAAATAAGAACCACCCTAAATATACAAGTAATTGATATGTCAGTAAGTAACTATTCAATCATTTTGGGTAGAGACTGGAAATCCTTAACTGGTGGTTACCTCTCGTTAGATTGATCACATTTATCCATCCCTAAGAATGGAAAGAATATCAGTGTACTAAGGGAAGGAAGGATTTCACCCTATATTGAAAGTGTTCCACAACTTAATGTGAATTGTATCTTCAACCAACCAATTAATATTCAATCTTTGTTGATGAATATGACTTGCATCTTCAACCAACCAATTATGATGACGGTATGTGGCACATGCATTTCGATGACTCATGTTCAAATGAAGGTAATGGGGTTGGAATTATTTTGTACTCACCTATAGACAAAATTCACAATTTCTCTTATAGATTAGAGTTTACCTTTACAAATAATGTTGTTTAGTTTTAAGCCTTATTATTAGGCATCGAAAATGATTATAACCTTGTCTGTGGTAATCTTATAGCTTTTTGTGATTCAAAACTTGTTTTAAATTTAGTCAGGAAAATTTATAAGCCCAACAAAAAGTTATTAAAGTGATACACTCAGGTTGTGTGGGCATTAATGTCAAATATATTGTCTTTCAACATCACTCATATAAAAAGAGAACTTAATTCCATGGTTGACAGGTTATCTATTTTTGAAGCTTCGCCCACAAGACAACTTTTACCACAGAGGTCGGGTTGAACATTTATGTCTCTTTACTAGCCTCATCTCCACGATAACGCAGGATCATGGAAAGTTTTTCTAGATGATGAAGGAATTTGTTCCTTCTTACAGAATGAACCCTATAATCCTAAAGAAATCATTTCCCTTGAAAATAACAAATTTCCCAAAGGCTTGACTCCTCTTGAGAGTTGTTTCTTGACGAGTGATGTAGGAAAAAAAGAAATTAATAAAGAAGAGGAGTCTAAAAGAAAACTTGGGGATACCATCCCTTTGAACATTGGAACTCCTAAGTCTCCCAAGATCATTAATATAGGTGCCCAATGTTCTGAAGAAGAAAAAAAGAAATTTATGGACTTGTTCCATGAGTTTTGTGATGCTTTTTCCTGGTCATATGAGGATATACATGTTTTCAATCCTAATCTAATACAACATGTCGTTCCTATCAAGGAAGGGGCAAACCCAGTTAGGAAAAAAAAGAGACCTATCAATCCATCACTTGAGTCTACAATCCGAAAGGAATTATAAAAAATCCTGAACACTCATATAATATTTTCGATCAAGTGTCCTAAGTGGGTTTCAAATCTTGTGCATGTTCGGAAAAAATAGTTCAGATTAGACTTTGTGTTGTTCATATTAGACTTTGTGTTAATTTTTTTGCTTTAAATAGAGAAAGTGTTAAAGATAATTTTCCACTTCCTAACATGGAAACGATCTTACAACAAATCGCAAGGTCTGAAATTATGTCCTTACTTGACGGATTTTCTAGATACAATCAAATCAATGTTAAAAGGACTGATAAATATAAAACCGCATTTATCAGTCGTTGGGGCACCTTTTCTTATGAACACATGCCTTTTGGATTATATAATGTAAGTGATACCTTTCGGAGAGCTATGAAAATAGATTTTGACGATATCATCGACAAAATTATTCAAGTTTATCTTGATGATTTAACAGTATACTCCAAAACCCGATCAAATCACTTTGGTCATCTTCGAAAAGTCTTTATACGATGTAGGAAATTTGGTGTTTCTTTAAATCCTTCAAAAAAAAAAAATCGGTGTCACTCAAGGTAAACTTCTCGGTCATATTTTTTTGATTCAGAAATAAGCATTGATCCTGAGAGGATTTTCACTATCTTGAATATTCCTACCCCTACATCTAAGAAATAAATTCAATCTTTTATGGGCACTATTAATTTTCTCTGGAGGTTTGATCCTGATTTTGCTGCCATTGTTAAACCAATCCATAATATACTTAAGCAAGATCGTTCTTTCTCTTGGACAAAAGATGTCGAAAATGATTTCGTAAAGATTAAGAAAGTAATCAGTTCTTCACTGGTTCTGGTGAAATCGAACTTTGAAAAATACTTTTTCATATACACAAACGATACAGAAGAAGCAATTCCTGCTATCCTCTTACAGAATGATGACCAAAATAATGAAAAACATGTAGCTTATATGATTCAAACCTTGTCAGATGATGAAATTTAATATTCTTATATTGAGAAGCATGTTTTTTCTCTTGTTAAAGCTATAGAAAAAATTCTCCATTTCATCCTAGGCAAGCATACGCAGGTAAAAGTCCCTTTGCCCGCTGTCAAATTTTTTCTTTCAGACTTATATTTCAAGAATGATTGCACATTGGCTCGCAAAAATCCAGGAGCATGATTTAACAATAATGAATTCAAAAAAGATCAAGGGATGATACTTATCCCTTCACTTAGCTCAACATCCTAAACCAAGTGAATTTTTTGAAGATGAAGACAATCCACTCTCAACATTGTTTTATATTGAAAATCAAAATCTTACTCTCACTAAACACCCCTGGTATAAAGATATAATTCATTACTTACAGTATCAAAGGTGTCCAGATCACTTGAATCATAATGAATGAACGAGACTCTATCTTGAAGCCTCTAAGTATCTCATTCTACGAGATTCATTGTTTAGAATATATGTTGATGGATTGCTACTACAATGCATAGATAATGATTCATCCCAAAAATATTAAATGAAATTCACAGATTGTTATTCACATTGGTGGTCACTTTTGTGCCAAATCCACCACTTTTAAAATCATTAGAACTAGTTACTATTGGCCATTCACTTTTTGAGATTCTTATCAATTTGTAAGGACCTGTGATAAATGCCAAAAGTTTGTTGGTAAAGAACATATTTATGTTATGCCTTTACAAACTATCCTTCCATATTTTCCCTTTTCCAAGTGGGGCTTAGATTTTATTGTTCCTATTAATATGCCATCTTCTGCAGGTCATATTTTTATACTGATAGCTACAGATTAATTCACAAAGTGGGATGAATTTGTCCCTCTTAAACATGCTCAATATGAACATGTCATTTTCTTTTTAGAATCCAATATCTTCTCCATATTTGGTCTTCCCTTGGAATTTGTTTCAAATAATGGACCCGCTTTTATTTCTACAAATCTAACTCATTTTATCACTAAGTTTGGTGTCAAACACTTCACTTCATCCACCTATTACCCTCAAGGAAATGGGCAAGCTGAGTCAACTAACAAAAATCTAGACAAAATTATAAAAAGAACCATAGAAGACAAACCTTGCTAGTGGCACACACTTCTCACTTATGCACTATGGGAAGATCGTACCACCACTAAGGCTAGTACATGATTTACCTTGTCTCAATTATTGTATGGTCAACAGGATATTATGCTAATTGAACTAGAGCTTACTTCTTTACGTTTGGCATTAGAAACCAAAGAATTGAATTCTACTGAAATTTCTTAGAGAATGAATTCCCTACTTGCTTTGGAAGAAAAAGGGGGTCATTCCTTGGAAATTTTGAAAAGAAAACAGTGGAGAGTCAAGAAATATTTCAATAAAAGAGATAAATCTATTCATTTTAAAGTTGATGAAAAAGTGCTACTCTCGGATTATGCCCATGCTGAAAGAGGAAGACATACTAAGTTCCAAAAATTGTGGCTTGGTCCTTTCAAGATCGCTTATGTCCTTGGCACCAATTCATATATGTTGAAGGACATGGATGAGCGATTGTTCTATTATAGTATGAATGGTTCACATCTGAAACACTATGTTGAACCAACTTGACTACAGATTGTATATTTTGTAATCGTTTTCTTTTTGTACATTTTTGCCTTTGTTTTTTTTGTTTGATTATTGTTGTTTTTTTGTTTATCATTTTATGTTATATTCTTGATTTCATAACCTTTTTTGTCGATATGAAGTAAATTGGATCAGTTATGTCATTAGTCATTTTTTGTAAATATTGTTGGTCAGTAATGAAATCTAATACACAACTGAGATATTATGGTACTCTTTTCTTTAAGTACTGATGAAGTATACATTCAGTTTCATTTTTGTTGTGTGCTAGATGGTTTTGACCCTCCCTTTTTCTCCTTTCCCTTTCTTTATTTCATTTAGATTTTATAAGAGAATATCAGATGATTACATAAAACTTGCAACAAATGTTGAATTCTCAATGAAGGTTATTAAAAACACATACTATGGGTTTTTACGATTGTTATGCAAACATGACCAAACCCCCTCATACATCCCACTTTCCACAATCCATTCCACGAAGTCCTAGTCCATACATCATTTAAATTTCATTTTATTTTCCCCCAGTTGTATAACTTTGTTCTTGGTTATTACTATCATCTCTTATTATGCACCCTATCGATTTCATTCAAAACCAGAGTTCTAAGTTCTAAATCTACTATAAGTAGATTTCCCTGTGGAGTCGCCAATTTTTTATGCATAAAAGCGCAACGAGAATCCTTCCTGCAAAGAATTTCAATAAATTATACTTATACTATATGATATAAATAATTAATAGGTGATACCCCTTAGGAAAAAAGAATATAAGTTGATTCCCTCCTAGACAATATAACTTTCACAGAAGTGTTTTTGGTCTGATTGATATTTGATGTTCTCACATACATAAAGTGGCTCCGCAACGGTACTTGGCAAAATCTCCATCCTCATATTTCATTTTAAACGATGTGATATTCGTCAAAAGAAAAGGACCTTGAAGAGAAACTATGTTGCATATAAGCGCGAATAAGTGTTATGAATGCATGGATGTGTTATGAATGCAATATTTTTTTAAATTAAAAAGGTTAGTCAAATTTTATTTACCATATATCACCAATGGTATCATATAAAGGTTCCAAAGTTATGCTAAGGCCATCACACAAAAGTATGAATGAACTCAAGTTACAATGCAAATCACATATATCATACTTTATGTTGCTTGGTGTTTTATTTAATTTGACTTCTTTTAAAAACAACGATGCTCCTATCCATTGTGAGTATGGGATATATACCAAAATATTTGACTGACAGGTTAACATATGACATAAGGTTGGATTTGAGTTGGTGTTGAGTGCAATCCACCGTGTAAGTTTTTGTTGGATGCAATTAATGGTTGGTTGATGGTTGAAGTGATGTAGAGTAAATGAACTTGGCTCATTTATTTTGTTGGCATACCACCGTTTGTATTGTCGTTTGCTTGGGAGATCGTCGCTACTGTTGACTGTGATTTTTTATTTTTTATTCGATTGTTGAGATTTGGGGCTACTTCTTTCATGGATTTTTGAGAAAATTTTAATAGGTATGGAACTCTTTGACTCTTATACCATCAATGGTTCACTCTTTCTCTGATAAAATTGGGATATTGGCTCATTTGTTTGCATCTTGTATGTGCGCTATTATTATGCCCCTTCATTCTTGAATGAAATATTTTATAGGTTGTTTGAAGTTTTTAATTGAATAAAATGACAAGTTCAAATACAATGATGCCCACAACCTGGGTTTTGTATAGTTTTGAAAAGGAAGTTAAGTTGGGTTCTTGTCAGTAATGATGCAATGTTGTTATTACTTGTATGTAATTCATATCATTCACTATGGGTTCATTTCGTACTCGTTATGAGTTTTTTTTTTAAACAAACATTCAAACAACTGTTGTTAATGACCCCATTTTTAACTCTTGTTGGTTTTGGGCTTATGGAAATATTTACTTCACGATTATGATAAGTATTGTGGTATGGCTTCAAACCCCAACAACATGAACGCATGAGGGTTCATTTGGGTATTGTTTGTCAAGGTTGTAGCCCACATTGCTCTCTATTTCCAACGTAGATATGCTAAAATAAATCATTATGTCAAACTCCCTTTTTGACTTGTCAATCTGGTCAACCCTTGAACAGTTTCAATTTTTCCTCATTTGGATGTGTTTGGTGTCGAACTACTTGCAAAATGAGTTTTGGTTCAGAATTAGGGTTTCACTTTCTCCTTTCTTCGTTTTGTGTATTCTATAATGGATGGTTAAACTCGAGAGTTATTGAAAAATTTGTATGGGTCCCTCGACTTAGGCATCAGGCCATGACTTACTTGTTGTTATTTACCTATGAAATTTATTTTTATGAGTTATGGTAGCATGCTATTGGGATTGCTTGGTTGACACAATCTTTTAGGAATTTCAAAGTTGATTAGAGTTTGACCTCCTACAAGAAGAAAGGTGACAAATGATACAAAGTATTGGCTAAGTTTTCTTGCGCCCTGTCACCTTGGTATTGGATTCAATCTGTCATAAAGATGAGTTTAGTGAATAAATTTTTTTATAGAACAAAATTCAAAAGAGTTTTCTTCTATGGATAAAAACATTGTGATAAAAGGGATTTTGGAAATTATGTTATGTTAATTATTTTTCGAAAATTATTAAAAAACGGGGAGACTCAAATTTCCGATTGATTAGTATAATCAGTAAAAGGATATGGTCTGATTCAATTTCCCTTTCATTATATTCATTTTATGTTAATTACAAACCCCTCATTATTCCCGAATCATTTTATTTTCCCATGTCCTAATTCCCATAAAACATTTGATGGTTTGAAGGCTTTTAGGAGGCAAATTTTCAAATGAGGATTATAAGAAGAATTGATGAAATTTGTAGTTATATGAAGGTTATGATACGAGTATATAAGATGTATTTGGGGTTTAAAATTGTTTTGTATTTAGAACAGTTTTCATACTTTCCATGTCATGAATTCATTTTTCATTTATTACCAATCCCGTCATATCCTATATGTCATTCTATCTCCCAGTTCTAAATGATATTATGGATCAAGCGGAAAATTCTTATGGTTGTTATATACAGAGTGATGAACTGTTTGCATGTACTCTAATGTGTGAAATCAAGGGAGCCAATATTTCAATTTTGTCTTTAGGTAGAGTATTTGATGATTGATTAGTTATTTTGATTCATATTCTTATTTGAATTTGTTTTAGATATGATTTTTTTTAGCAGAGGAGGAAAAAGGGAAAAAATAAATTTTGGCAAAGAGGTCATAGGAGACCCAGGTTTTCTATTCATTTTGATGTTGACCCACAAGAATTAAATCAATTGTTTCAAGTTGGGTTCTTCAACCTAGTCGGTCAAGGAGAGTTTCAGCCTCATCCTAGACCTAAGAGACCCCCTTTCCAACGTTTTCATAGTTTTTCAAATGTTCATGTACCTGCTCATGTTTCTCTCCAACGAAAATTCCCCATCAAGGATGGGTGGAAAGAAATTGTTCACCAAACTGCAACTCAACACAATGGTTGGCCCATTGTTTCATTGCCACTTCCTCCACCACCTCCATTGAACCAGCATGCCCAACAAGTTGAACATATTATTTCTCTTGTTCAGTCT
The DNA here is from genome assembly GCA_010110895.2 of Picea sitchensis. Taxonomy (NCBI): domain Eukaryota; kingdom Viridiplantae; phylum Streptophyta; class Pinopsida; order Pinales; family Pinaceae; genus Picea; species Picea sitchensis. Next base: position 933 of record SNQJ01S0179661.1, on the reverse strand, counting down.
TCACATGCCAGTAAGAGATTAAAGACTGACAACCTTGATCTTCCAATAGATAAATGAAAAAAAGTGGTTTCTCACTCTAAATCCTCTAAAGAGTCTTCAGAATCAATCACCTCACATTCCCAACAGAATGATGTACATTCTCCAGCCTTTAGTGAAATTCAACCCCAGTGGTCAAATCAACCTCTTATTGAAAAATCTAAATCAATATAAAAGGAAGACAAAGTAGTAAGTAGTAAAAAGAGGAAGACGACCTCACACAACAAATATAGTTTTTGAGTTCCATATATGTTGGATGAAGAGTTTAAATTATGTTTTGACTTGTATTTTTGGAAAGCATGATATTACATTTTGGACAACGTGATATTACATTTTTGGACAACCCACATATATCTATTTATTTGATGGAAAAACATTTTAATTATTGGAAAACATGTTGTTGGCAACGGAAGTCACTCCTAGATTGCTAGCAGGAGCAGAGCCCGACGCCCATCAGTTTTACGTCACGGTTGTTCATAGATGGGTGATCGAATGGCGGGAAACTCAAAAAAATAGCGTTCCAACTCTGAAACTAGGCCAAGGATGCATGAGCAAATGAGGTCTTGCGTAAACTTCAGACAGTGAGCTGTAGTAAAGGGTGAACAGACAGAAGACTTGTATGAGAAGAGTGCGAAGGTCTGTTATAAACAACATGTTTCTAACAGACTGAGGAGGAGGACGTCCAAACACGATATCATCTTACATTTAAACGTAAAGCCAGAGAATGCAGCAATGCAACAACAAATCTTTTATCACAACAGAACTGCAATAATTCGTGCGACTCAGTCTATCACGAACTCTCTTAGCATAGGATGAAAACTAGACGGAGTAAGAAGAACTGTCTGTCATAAAACAAGAAATCTCATATACAAATGCATAAACTGAGAACTAGGATAG
>SNQJ01S0179660.1:0-19488 GCA_010110895.2 Picea sitchensis | reverse complement strand
TTGTTTTATAAATGACCCACACAATATTCAAGCAACCAAAGGTAAATGAATAAATTTTAAATTGAGAAATTACTGACATTTATGAATTAAACAGAAACAAAATTTGATTTAGCATTGTTCTATATATGTTCTATATATATATATATATATATAGAACACATAACAACCCCTAACCTAGGTTTAGCTTCCATATAGTAAGATAATAATTTAAATATACAAAAAAATAACACGTGACCTTCGTAATTAATTAAAATTAAAATTAAAATTAAATTAACGGTGTTCTACAATATGTGGATGGATTACAACCCTTACTTTATTCCAACCATTAAACCTACGCACTTTGTCACAACAATGAACAAAAGATTAATGCATATAACCCTAGTCAATCCACCATTATTGGATTATCAAATCTTAACCAATAAGTATGGGTCATGACAACATATTAATCATTTATAAGAAATAAGTATGAACTATATCTTAGTTAAAACATTAATTAATGAATAAAGATCAAATTATCAAATAATGTAGTGAAAAATCTTGCATAGGCACATTTGTTTCATCTAACCACACCTATGTCAAATAATTTAAGAAATACAACACCTTAGTACTCAACAATCTATTGGTCCCCTAACTTATAGACACTAGCGCAATAGCATAACTGTGTAGATATACACAAGATCATTTCAAGCTCTCATCAAATCAACTTCTATATAATCAACCTCTTTTTAAGTCTCAAAGAGTATGGCTATATGTCAACTTCTAAAAAATTTCTCAATTTTGTTTATTTATCTTTCAATTTTCTTCTCTTTATATTTTAGTTACATATGTGCATATAAATCAAATAACCACATAGTTAATTCACATATCCATTAATTATAGTTTTAACTCCATGACAATACACACCTAGGTTTCGAGGGAATTTTGAAATTTGACCAAACACATCCCTCTTTGCATGATCATCAATATAACTTCACAGAGTCAACATCTAGTAAGTACCAAAATGTGGCATCTACCACATAGCACTTCCCCAACTAGTACCTATAATATGAATCGTATAATCAATGTATCATAGTGTCAACATAAGCTAGGGAATAATCATTGCAATGTCATCGATTGTATTGTATGTTGTCATTGTTAAGATGCCAAGTTGTCTTTGACCAAGTTTGAGGTTGCAACAAAATATTTATACAATCCAACATCTTGAATGCATTAAAAGATTCACCAATAACCCACACGCTTATTAAAAATTAATATGGGAATGACTTTATGTTTTAAATATGCATTCATGTGATTCGCCCCTTCTTATAACTTGAAGTTTTGGGGCTTCCTTTCAAGTTTCCATGTAAGGATTAAATACTTGGTTAGTATTACAAAGCATAAATAAAGTATGGGAAATAAGAAGAGTTATCTTATAATGTAATAAGTTTTAATTTTCTATGAGACAAGTTGGAATAATGTTACAATTTTTGTTATCAAGATTAAGTCTCAAATCTAAAGATAGAAGCGTTGCATAGGAATATGTGTCAAATGATTTAAGATTTATGGACACGCTTCTTGCAGTGCTACTAGAGGAAATTAGGTGGCTTCCTACATAAGAATCAAGAATATGATAATTAAAACTAATCAAATTCTTCATAATTTCTAAGTTAAAATCAATCCAATGCTAATAAAAATAACCTCATTAATAAACTTGGTCGAATGAGGAACAACTTTAATAAAATTGAAAACAAGTCTGCAAAGGATGACTCAATAGAAGAACTAAATGGTTTCATAACTCTTAAGAATCCTATAATTCAACTTATTAGCATTGAAAAGAACCTTGGACACTATGCCCCAACAAAACAAGTTGACAATCCTTTAAAAGAAAGGGGTTAAAATGAGACAAACCAACCATATTAGATTTTCTAAGTGATATTAAATAACAACTTTTCAAAGGAAAATTATAAAATTAACACCTCATTTATGAAGAATAACCAACTTTAAAATTGATCGGACATGATYCCTACTAGAACATARGAAAATCCTTTATAATTGGGAATCCTAATTGTTGTTGAGCAGAAAAAAGAATTTTAGTGTTATTAGGATAAGATTGTTCCCATGATGATATTGGTGTCACTCAATATGTAATCCCTACTATAAACTACGTGTTTATAATCTCAAMTTTGCATTCTAGCAAGTAATCATTGCTAAAGCATTGTAATTCCCACCTACAAAGAAACTAAGTTGAAAGAATATGAACATCCTAGTGAAGGAATAGMATAATGATGGTAAAGGGTTGTTCAAGGAAATGATAAAAACAAAACCACTACATATGTTTTTTTGAAAATATTATTTATAATAACTTTCAGTTGTCTTTAGGTAAGTCGTTGCATTGAAGGATGCTTCTATGCTATCAAAATAACCTAGGACTTGCATCTAGCCACATTTGTGCCCACTTGGGGATTCTGAACTTAGTCTTCACATTAAAACAAGCCCAATCACCTTGTTACTTGCCTCTAGACCAAAAAACTATGACACAATTAATATTCTTTATTAGCAATTATATTTGAAATCAAAATTGGATGACCAAAGGACTTGGTTATGGAAACTAGGAATCACAATGGGTTGTTATGTGAGAGTTTCTCACTACTTGTAGACTAAAGCAATAATTATAATAAGAGCCAATGAAAATTCAAAGCATAAGAAACTAACAAACAACTTTGTAAAGTTGTCTTGATGGAATGGCATTTGTTGAAAAGAGCTCAAGATGTATGACGAAGGATTTTAAACCATGTCTATTATGTTTTTTGGTATTTTGTTGTTCATAAATTTCCCAGTATTGGCATACAAGCTCATAAAGAAAACACACACACACACACACACACACACACCTTATTTAGTATTTTGCATCTCATTATAAAGTTGGTCAACAAGGGAACATTGATATTTCTTCTATAGTCTTGGTGATTGTTCTTGTTTAGTATTTTGCATCTCATTATAAAGTTGGTCAACAAGAGAACATTGTTATTTCTTCCAATAGTCTTGGTTATTGAAGCTCTTAGAAGATGACATTTTCTTGATGTATTGATTAATATCCTATGAGTATGTTTACATTATTCAACTATATGTGTGTCTATGTATTTATTTATTTATTTTTACGTGTAACTATTCACCCCATTGTCCCGCCCATAAGTTAGAGAGAGATATTTCTCATCACTCATAGCTTCAATAATAATTGGCTTACGAAGAGTGAAACGTGTCACAAGAAAAAATGAGCTTGAGTAGGGAGGATAACAATTCTCCTCCCTAACAACCCATGCTAGACCCACTAACTATTCAACTATATGTGTATTTATGCACATTTAATGCAAAATAATTTTGAGCTAAAACATATATCTCTAGAATTTGGTCATGGTTGTAGAAGAAGAGACTACCTATAAAAGTATATTATTTGACATGCAACTAGAGGGCATTATAAAGCATAGGGATTTCCTCTTCGGATTGTAAATTTAAAAGTCATCATAAAAGGAAAACTTACTAAAAAAAATTAAACCATAACTACATCGTTCGTATAACTAAGAAAAAGGACTTAAACAAGTTTCAAGGGATCTTGGTCACCTTTGTTATCATCATCAACCATCATTATCATGATATTCTCATTTCATTTTGTATGTGTATTGAATATTTATTGCAATATCGCATCACATACTAGAAATATGAGACTTATTGCATGCCTTACTACAATTTGGGTATCATGAAGAATACATGGTTGATGAGTTAAGTGCCTCAACATATTTACATATAAATAGGACATAATATGGTTTAGACTTCATTCTTAATACATAAGTATTTTAATAATGATATGGATAGAGGTAGCATGGTGGGTTAGCTCAAGTGGTTGAGTTTTGTGAACTACAAACAAGAGGTGCTCTCGGGGAAAATCCCCTACAATAATGGGCTTACTGCAACGTACCTATGACCATATAAAAAATACATTCCATACATAATACCAAACTAAGATACACTAACCGAATTTCAAAGAAATAACTAACTATTGGAAGAAAAAGGAAAATCAACTCACCGGGATCCCAACATTCGGTGTCATTCCCGATAGGCGGAGTCCTTTCGATTCTTCCCAATGATCTCTCTACGACCTGCAAGAAACTTGAACAAGTATATCTATAAAGAGAAGTAATTATAATAATAACTACCCATTAGTTCTATGAAAAATAATAGAAAAGATCGAAACAATTAGTATTCTACTGAAATGTATACAAAAGCATTGCAAATATGAACAATAATAACACAATATACTTCGAAGGAACATTTTTTTTGTATTATTAATGAACAACAATAAGGTAGCTACATTTTTTACCTGTCTGATGCGACACTTACCTGTCAAAAGAGAACCTAGATTCCTCCATTGTGGCTCTTGTGTAACAAACATATATATATATAAGTAATAAGTAATAACTAATTATGAAGAGACATGACATATGAAAGGTCATGTCTCTTATGAAAGGGCACCCCTGTGCGGGATATATATACAAACCCTCATTCCTCATTTGTAATCATCTTATTCATTCTTATACAATTATTATTAAATATACTTACTATCCTTAAATGGATTATTGTGTACTGTCCCCATTTAAGGATAGTAAGTATATTTAATAATAATTGTATAAGAATGAATAAGATGATTACAAATGAGGAATGAGGGTTTGTATATATATCCCGCACAGGGGTGCCCTTTCATAAGAGACATGACCTTTCATATGTCATGTCTCTTCATAATTAGTTATTAGTTATTACTTATTTATATTTACATATTATATATATTTATGTTTGTTACAATGCCTTCCCCTTAGAAATGCTTTGTCCTCAAAGCATGTTTATGGAGAGGCTTACTTCTTCGTTCTGGCTTGCAATGTCTTTGCATGATTCTATGTTTTTGGTATTGTTAAGATTGATGATACCAGATGATATGAGCGACGAAGAGTTGAGCATAACTGTCGAGTTATGAAAGAGTCTGCCCACCCTAGTTCGATCTTCTGTGAAAATGGGTGTTTATAGGGTTCTCATTTTGGATAATATTGATATTCTAACTGGTTAATATATTTACTCTTATGATTTGAATGTCGAGAGGGAGTTCTCGTAACACTATTTTCCTTTATCATACTTGTAGCGTTTTCTTCTTTTGACTTTGATATATGATTTTCTTCATGCATCGATGTTTCCTTGACAATGGCTGAATTTTGATTAGTAATTTTACCTGGATCTTCCATCGTTTGTATTCCAACATTTTTATATGTTTTTTATTCAACTTGATTGGCATCGTATTGAGCTAATGTCTGGATTTTCAAGTTTCTCTTCTTTTAATTTTCTGATTTGTTCTAGTAGCTCATGATTGAGGATTTTCGAACGAGAATTTTCTTCATTTTTTTCTGATAGGTTCTTCTCGCATTCTTGATTCCCTTGTTCCAACTTATGAACACATTGTTTTCGAACCTTTGACTACTTTATCTGTGTAAGTAGTTTTTTACTGTGTTCTTTTAAACAATAAATTTCTTCTCTTTTATCCTTGATAACTTCGTCAAATTCTTTTTGCATTCTTTTCATTGATTTTTTATTTTCTTGAAGTATCACTTCTGAGATATCGTTAAAGTCTTTTGGTGTTACGGAATCTGGCTCCGATGTGGTGTCTTGTAATGTTATCATTTTCTCCTTATAGGGGAATGTCACAAACTGTTTCTCTATGTTTAGTATGAAGGTACCTAGACTTTTAAACCAGGGTAATCCGATGACGATGTCAACTTCTTCTTGATACATAGTTGTAACATAGAATTGAGATATATACTCATATTCATCAATCATCACTTGTAACTCCTTAATTTGAAAATAATCTTCCTTTCTAATTATAGTTGTCTTTGGAATTAATAATTGATTTGCCAAATCAATATTCATATAATTTGCATTATAGTCCAAGCTAATAACAATGTTTACCTTTCTTCTTTGAATATTTCCCTTTAATGTTGAAAACCTGCAACATACGGTTGGAAAACCTTCATAAGTAAATCTTCCTTTCATCGATTTCAAATTATCCCTTTTATCTTCCATCATTTTCAAATTATACTTTTTATAATTATAAGACTTAAGCTCCTTGACTTGATAGGTATATTTCTCTAATATTCCTTGATACTATTTAAAAGTACTCTCTAATATTCCTTGTACTTTTTTTTTAATCCCTTGAATTACTCTCCTTTAATATATCTTCGATCTTGAATTTTTTTATTTTTATTTTATTTTTTTAAAATATTACTCTCTAATATATTTAACTTAATTTGATTTTTAAATATAAAAATATTAATAAAAATATAAAAAAATTAATAATTTATAAATTAATTTTTTGTTATATATTTATATATTTTTATAAATAAAACCGCCTTTTTGAAATCGTATGACTGTAAATATGATTTAATAAGGGCTATCAGGGAATATGTCGAAGGTTTGTTGGTTGGGGGTAGAAGGAACATGGAAAGGAATAGATGCGGAGGTTGGGGGTAGGGGATAGGGGTGGGGATAGGTTAGGGTAGGGTCTGTGGAAGGGACGAGGGGCTGTGGTCGAGGGTGTGGGGAATGGGAACAATGGAAAATGGGGAGAGGAGGTGGGAACCCCGGGAAGTGGGGAGGTTTGCGGGGGAGTGGAGAGGTGAGATACAAGGGGTCTATGGGGGTTGCAGTGGGTCCTGTATTGGGGTGAGAGATAGGAGCTACGGGTTTACAGGAGTCAGGGGGTTATGGGGTAGGTGCGGGAAATGGTGCGGGGCAATGAATGTGGGGATGCGTGGACTGTGGGGGGAGGGAAAGGGGTGCAGGTCACAAGAAACATGTTACGGTGGGTTTTTTTTTTTTGTTTTCTCCGTATAATTTCTGTTTTTGTTTTTTGTTTTTTTAACATAATTTCTAATATATATTGTTCTTGATTTCTTTGCAGCGAAATGTTCTTCAACAGAATCTTGAGTTTTATATGGCCAAAGGCCTGAATTAGTCAAGGACTGAAGTTCTTACGAACTTGAAAATTTGAATGGCCAAAGGCCTGATCGGTGGTCAATGACCAGATTTCTCAGAGAAACTTTGAAACGATGGGGTTGCCCAAAAGCTAGATCAAACAAGGTCTGATAAAGAGACTGGCCAAAGGTCGGGATAAAAAAAAAATGAACCTTTGATACCACTTTGGTGAACCTACTGGTTCACTATGTAAACATCCAATATAAATAGGACAATACACAATAATCCATTTAAGGATAGTAAATATATTTAATAATAATTGTATAAGAATGAATAAGATGATTACAAATGAGGAATGAGGGTTTGTATNACAGAATCTTGAGTTTTATATGGCCAAAGGCCTGAATTAGTCAAGGACTGAAGTTCTTACGAACTTGAAAATTTGAATGGCCAAAGGCCTGATCGGTGGTCAATGACCAGATTTCTCAGAGAAACTTTGAAACGATGGGGTTGTCCAAAAGCTAGATCAAACAAGGTCTGATAAAGAGACTGGCCAAAGGTCGGGATAAAAAAAAAATGAACCTTTGATACCACTGTGGTGAACCTACTGGTTCACTATGTAAACATCCAATATAAATAGGACAATACACAATAATCCATTTAAGGATAGTAAATATATTTAATAATAATTGTATAAGAATGAATAAGATGATTACAAATGAGGAATGAGGGTTTGTATATATATCTCGCACATGGGTTCCCTTTCATAAGAGACATGACCTTTCATATGTCATGTCTCTTCATAATTAATTATTACTTATTACTTATTTATATTTACATATTATATATATTTATGTTTGTTATTATCTATAAAGAGAAGTAATTATAATAATAACTACCCGTTAGTTCTATGAAAAATAACAGAAAAGATTGAAACAATTAGTATTCTACTTAAATGTATACAAAAGCATTGCAAATATGAACAATAATAACACAAATACTTCGAAGGAACACGTTTTTTGTATTATTAATGAACAACAACAAGGTAGCTACATTTTTTACCTGTCCGATGCGACATTTCCCCATTGAAAGAGAACCTAGATTACTCCATTGCAGCTCATGCTATAAGGATGATCCTGACACTGAATTCATCACAGGACCAAAGAGAGAATAAAGGGAAACTCTTGGCAAGATAATTTGGTGATCATAGGGAAACTGGAAACAAGGGTTTCCAGGTGAAGAAATCAATATCAACAGGGATATAATGGGCTTACAGACTCGGTGAGGATAGCCAGATAATTGTTTTCTTGAATATGCAAAGTATCGTTACCTTTATCCATGAGGAAAATGCTCCTTGTATGTGGTCTCTAGTTTGTTAGAGATAGTTGAGTGCAGGAAAAATGAGTTAGGAAACTAACCAATCCCATAAATCATCATTAATTTGGAATAATTATATATTTTTGAACATTTATTAGCATGTATGTGGGTGTCCCTTAAGTAGCCCGCGTGTATGTGGGTTGCATAGTTGTGAGGGTGTGTACATCCTTCAAAACATTTTTTTTAGAAGGACTCAATGAGGTATGGGTAATAGTTGTCCGTAATGAGGATAGGGATAAGACCAAAAAGAGCATCAATACTTCAAAGGTGGAATTTGACACTATAACAGATGCCCCCTAATGTGTGAAGTCAGAAGAGGAACTAATGGTCGAAATACATTATAAGTCTTCAGGAGCATTTAGTTAGGGGTGAAGGTCACCATAATCCAATCTAAGGACAAAAACCAACACATAAACAAGTCAGAACAACTCAATTCCTTAGGCGGGCATACCCATGCTCAAGTGTGATGATAAGCATGGTTGACAATCAAATAAACTGTGGTTCCATGTAATATGTATATATAGTAGTGATCATGGCCACAAAAGAGATACATAGTGGATCCATGTCAAACAAAGATCATATCCATGAATAAATACACAATGGATCCATGTCTCAGAAGCAGTGAAGGATATCTGGGGAAAGAGATGGAAGATTGATCCTTCATGAGTACCAATGTGCGGAGTGGTACTATCCAATTGCAACTTGGGAAAAGGTGATGCTACTACATTCCCGAGGTTTTCAACCCAACCACCATGGTACGAGTCTGCATTATGCGAATAGATGTGTTGAAGTCAAACATAGTGAGACATCATTTGATTATTGGTCATTGATGTATATCATTAACAAACACGATACAACCCACCAATAATGATAATGGGTGTCAAGGTACCTAGTACAATCTAACAAGTGTGAATAAAGGATCTAATGTCAAACACCTGGTAGTATCTACCAATTAGAGGGAATTGATGTATTCCCATTTTCAATAGTGAGGGAACCTACCACTGATGACTGCAAGCCCCAAGGTACTAAAAATCAATCTAGATCTCTATCCCAGAGCAAGATGTGTTGGAGTCGATAGGAAGAGATCCCCCAGAAGGAGGGCATTAAGGCACCCCCCATCATCCAACATGAGGAGTAGCAGAAGGTCAAAGATTTGGAAGGACTCAAAATAAAGATTGAAATGACCACCATGAAGTACGTCTCTTGTGTGCACCAGATGTAAATAGTGCACGGAGAGGACCCTTTGAATAACAACCAATAATGAAGACTGTCGACAAAGATGAGAAACCACCAATGGGGACAAGTGGAATCCAAAGTAATGCACAAATCCCAATGTGTTAATAATGTTCCTACTATCAAACACAAGGGAAACCACTTATTCAATGACCAATGATGGAATTTCATATGTTGAGTACAAGGTCACCTATCAATGATGTAAATAGGCCCAAGGTGCATCTCTAGGTCAATTTTTCAGAGCAATTTGTCGTAGTCGATAAGAGCTTAACCCGTTAACAAGAAGTCAACGGGAACCCTCCATATCAGCATGAGTATATGACAAAGATACTTTTGACTCTGAGATGTACTTGACATAGGGGAAGGTCGACTTGCAAAGTCAGGGGATTCTGTGGAATGTCCTACACAAGCTAAAACTTCCTCTGAACAAAAACATGACACAATATGTGACTCATAAAACATAGAATAAAAATGAACATTGACATACATTTATGATGCAGGAGGCAAGAACATACTCTCCATAATGACTAAAAGAGTAACTAGTAAGAGGAATACAAACTCTATTTAATTGGATCAGTTTCCTAAAGCCACACTAAACCCAAATTGTTGAGACTAGACTCAAAACTTTGTGCTTTGTTCAAAGGTGACTCGACTGTTGTTGATAAAAATAAACAAGACTCATTCCCATGCTCTTTTTTTGTTATTTGATTTTTTTGTCTTTTTCATATTATGAAATCCTAAAAAAGAGTAAAAGAATGCTATAATATAGTGGAGGAAACGAGTGTCATGGGAAAGAAAACTAGTTCCAAACTTAAGGAAAATACCTATGCTTATTGCAAACAAACACGTGTCGGACATGGACACTCAAGGGAATGTTTCCTCCAGGGATACAGGTGTCAAGTCGCAAAGGAAACAAATACAAGGGTAGCAACTGATGAAAATGCATAAGAGGCTAAAGAACAACAAACTGAAGCCAAAATAAGGCTAAAAAAGCACAAGCAATGGAATGCAATGCAATATTACAACTCAACACATAAATGAGGGACCCCCATGGGGCATAATCCAAAATAAGATTGAGAAGAAGATATGAAGCTTCAATGAAAATTCATGGAGGGACTAAAGAGGGCTCCCAAGCCTATGAAAGTACTTCAACATGGGCACCAAACTGTGAACAAGGTTCTAACTAGGGTGCCCATGAACAATAGGCTTTACCACATTAATTACAACAATTCTAAACAAAAAAGAAGGTTTTGTGTCGCAACTCAGTGGGGTCGATCCTAAGGCAAAATGAATCAAGAAACAGATAATGAAAAAATGCATGTAGGAGAAAAATCTAACCTATATTCTAGTTTCAATATCATTACCCATCAGAATGGATTGACATGAAAAACATGTACCAAAGAAAAAATGTTTCCAAATTCATGTATATAAGACCAACAACACTCACCCAGAAGTTAATAAGTCCAATATAAAAACCTTTGATAATAACATGTGCTATGGAATACAAAACTTTGAAACAATAAACCCTAAAAGTACAATATGTACAAATCACTACACAAACTTGCCGCCTATGAATAGTGCTTCCTTAGATATATCCCATTTCTAGGCTCAAGCCAAGGGTTTCTTCGGTAACTAACCATTAAAGCTTCCAGTTCAGGAGGTTGAAAATCCAAAATCATAGCTTCAAGGATAGATTCATCTGAAGGCAATTCAACATCCAATAAATTAGGACTTGAAGACTCACCAATATTAGGGCTCAAGGTCTCACAAAAAATAACATCATACTTGAGAGGAAGTGCGGAATTAATTGGGAAAAAAGGGGAAAAGAAGGATTAATGTGCCCCCATTGGATACACCACCTGATCAATTGTTGAGACCTTGTTTCGATAAGGAGAACATAAATGTAAAGGATCCTTCTAAGAAGCAATTGAACACAGAGGATAAGATGCCACATAATTCACCCATGGCGGGGAAGAGTCTACTCAAACACTAGGAACATACAAAGGGGAAACTTGAGCTAAAGTTGAAATAGGATGGTGATTATCAGATGAAAGTTGATCAATGATGACAATTCTTCCATTGTGAGGAAAATATATCACACGAAAGAGTGTAGACACCACAACATCCATAACATAAACATAGTCACACACAAGAAGCATATTAAATTCTAAATGGCTTGACACCACTAACAGATCGAATAGGACAATATTCCCACCTGACCTGATAGGAAACTGAGGAAGAATCCCCAAAAATTCACTAGGTATTCTGTCAAAATACAACATCTCACTCATAGCTGACACAAGTTTAGGAGAACCCAAATATTACCAAGCCAAGGAAGATAAAATACTTGTATAGGATCCTTCATCTACAAGACGTCGACGAATTCCAATTGAATTAGCTCTAACTGCTATTCAAAAAGGTTTATAAGAAGGAGGGTTAGGATCAACAAGATCATTCCAATAAAAGGAAACCATCCTAGGACTTGGAGGGAGCATACTAAAAGAGAGTGGAATGCCCCCTTGTTCAGAAGGTACTGAATTGGACATACTAAATACATATTTAAAAGACACATCACTCCCCAAAAGAAGAGTGGGATCAACTGAAGATTTCATCAATGAGATCACTTTGGAAGACTCATCACTCTCCAAGACAAGACTGGGATCGATAAAAGATTACATTGACGTGACCACTTTCTCAACCACTAGTTGAATAGATTGTTGGGAAATCAAAGATGACTTATAACTAAAAGAGTCATCGAAAAAGGACCACAATATTCGTACCATTGGAATACCAGGGCACAAATAAGTAAGGTGATCTCCCTTGCAAAGCTTACAAGGGAACTTGTGCCTATGTCCCATTCATCTAGGCTTCTCAACAGTATCAATTCCCCTAGCATGACTTGCAACGATCGATGGGTTTCCCTCAACATGACTTGCAGTGGCTAGGTGTTGGTCTCCAACATGAGTCACAGAGGTTGGTGAATTGATGCCATTATGACTTGTAGTAACTGCACTTTCATTGCCATCATGACTCGCAAAGGTTGGTTTCTTTCCCCTAGCATGACTGGCAGAGGCTAGTGACTTGTCTTCAACATGACTCACAGAGGTTGTAGACATAACTCTAGCATGACTAACAAAGGTTGGTTTCGTGCTCCTAGCATGACTTGCGGAGGTTGGTTGGAGATATCCAACATGACTCACAATGTTTGATGAACTAATTCTAGTATGACTCACAGTGACTAGACTTGCACTCCCAACATGACTCGCAGAGGCCGGTTGTTGTTCTCCAACATGGCTTGTAGAGGTTGGTGACCCGGTGCCACTATGACTCGCAGTGATTGAAAATTTTCCCCTAGCATGACTTGGAGAGGCTGGCAACTTGTCTCCAACATGACTCACAGAGGTTGGTGACTTTTTCTTCTTACTCTTCCTCCTCTTGTTCCTTTTAGACTTTTGGTTACTAATAGCAAGAGTTTCACCAGAAGAGGGAGAAGCAGGAGGAGTAGACTTCACTGACGTTGAAGGTAAAGGATCAACATTTGTTCGATGTCCATGAAAGAAGGTGTTTATCTGAGAAACATCAAGAGAATTCAGGACATTCGAAGTGGTCCACAATGAAACCAATAGTCCTACATTCAACCCAGGAATGTTCGAAGTGGCCATCAAGGGGGCATCAACATTTCTAAAGAAAGGAAAAGCACAAGAATCCCCTTGGGCAAGTGTTAAGCCCTAAATAGTGGCACATTGCCCTTTAATTGGGGCATATTAAATCAATATTGTTATTTTATTTGTCATTTTGGGTCCATTAGTTGTAATTGTACCTCCTAGTCTCCTATATATACCAAGGAGTCATTTTCATTTGAAATCATCTTGTATTTGTAAATTTATGTGGTGTATAAAGAGGTTTCCCCCTTGAAGAGGCTTATTATTTTAAATTCTCTCTTTTTCAAGGCATTGAGTACTTATTCTGAGGTTTTTATTCTATTTTGATATTTGGTTCTTAACATTTGGTGTTAGAGCTCAAGGTCTTGGGGTTTCGCTGCTACATCTAAGACACCTTGGAATTTTCATTATAAATTTTTTTCTGGGACGTTTCATAAGGAACTCCTTGGGGTATATTTAGTAGACAGATCAAATTATTTGTGGTTAAAATCTCAGCTTTTGGGGATTTGTAATTTCAGATATATATCATGTGGAAGATTGGGTTCCTGAATCATCTTGAATTCAGTCATCACATAATTTTCACTATAATTTTTTTTATGTGATGATTCATACTGTGAAACTCATAATAAATTCATAGGAATTATCAAGGTATATGTGGTAACAATTTCAGCTTCTGGGTCATCCAAATTTTGGAGATACACCCTGTGTAAGATAGGGTAGATGACTAGTCCTATTAACTAGTCTCAAACATGTGTTCCAGGTAAAACAAATATATCTTCTTCAATGATTATCAAAATTAAGTGAGACTAGTTGCATGGGACACTTGACAGTCCTTAGTATTTATGGTGCAAGCTTCAGAATAAGATATCACATATTGTGCGCTTGGCACACTTTACACGTACGCTCTCCTGAAAAGGACAAAAATCAGCAAGGTGTGGAGAAGTCACCATAACTTCCACTTCGCACATCCAATTTTGATAAGACCTGTGGCATTGAAGAGAGGACATATCATAGAACTACAATGAAATTTCAGACCTAGAAGTGCCAAATTTGTAAAGATACAACAGAATAAAGGTCAGCTAGTAGAACCACCTCCAAAACAGGGTTTTAAATGTGCGTTTTTGTTTTTGGGAAATTTGCATATCTTTTGATTAGAAGATCCAATTGGGGTGATTCAAAAAGTAGAATAAAGTGGGATAAAATGAATATCATATAAATTTGAGAGAATCTTAAGGATTTTGTTTAGGCACAGACATGTTTCGACGTCTCTAAACGTAGGATATGTCATTACTGGTCAGTGCTACAACCCGGGGACAATGTGGTTCTTACATGTACCTCGAGTATATCGGAAGTCTTATGCATTAGAAAACACTACTATGGATTTGAGCTCCCAGTACCTAGTGTATATCAGGAGACCCCCTAGAATCCTAAGAGTTACCGAGTAAACCTTTTGGCCATCTTGTTGTTATAGTACACCGAGAACAACACTCAGGGAGATCACTATATAGTACCTAGGTAGTCAGATAGTACGAATAAGGGCATGTTCAAGCCTACTTAGTTAGTTCCTTGAGATATTGGGTTGAGTACTATTGTTGGACCCTACATGTATATCAGAGAGCTATAACACTTGACACTCCCTTTTCTATGAGGACCTCTTCCTAATCCAATTAGAAATTCCTACCTTGCAGTGATACTTGGCCAACATGCCACCAAAAAGGGAACTTCTACACAAAATAATCCTTCAGGCAATCCTACTTGGACTCTTGATGAAGGTGAAGAAATGCGTAGGGAGATAAATGATTTACAAAAGAAGGAAGTAACAAAATATGAACTACAATGGATGATGGATTCAACTGAAGCTAAATTGGAAGTGATAATGGATACTAAGATGGATGGTTTAAAAAGGGAGATCATGGAAGGATTGAAATTTTTTCTAATAGAGAGGCCACCTGAAAGTGACAATGTATCCGATGAAATTCATGATGAGGACACAAGGAAGATGAATCAAGATTGGATAAACTCAAACTTTGGGTTGAAGAGCAACCAATTTCCTAAGATCGATATGAGGAAGTTTGATGACAAGGATCCAATCACATGGATACTCCAGATGGAGCAGTTCTTTGATCTACATGATGTGCCACACACACAAAAGGTATGAATTACGTCTTTAAATTTAGAACCCAATCAATTTGTGTGGAATCGATGGCTTTGTTCTCACAAATCACTTGTCACTTGGACAATTTTCATGGAAGAAATTATAACACACTATGAGGATACAAGGAGCAATACCTTCTTCAACCAATTGATAAATCTCAAGCAAAAGGGTCCAGTTGTAAAGCACATTGAGAACTTCCAAATATTGAGTATAAAGGTAACATATATTCCAGATGAGCACTTGATTGATGTATTCATAGGAACTTTAAAGGATAAAATTCAAAATGAGGTTCACCTTTGGGAACCCAAATCATTGGAGAATGTGTTCAGGGTGGCGAGAAATGTTGAAAGTAAAAATATGGCTACGACTACTAGAAGGACCACTCCTAACATCTATGGAGAGAATATTGTTCCTTCTTATAAACCACCTCAACAATTGGGGGAAAGAAAATCAACATGATTATGCTTTAATTTCAACAAAAAGTACAGTAAGGGACATAAGTGTGGTGAGAAGAAATTATTCTACATAGATTGTGAAGAGGAAGAAGAAGAAGAACAAGAACCATCTCAAGATGAAAACGTAGAAGAGATTTCTTTTGAAGAGTTGAATCCCACCATATCATGTAATGCATTGGCTGAAATTATCACTCCTAAAACCCTTAATATTGAACGATATATCAAAAAGAAAACGGTAATAGTCCTAATTGATTATGGTAGTACTCATAATTTCATTCACTATAAATTAGCCAAAGCTCTCAATTGCTTTATATATCCAGCGCCAGAGTTTCAAGTAATGATTGAAAATGGAAGAACTATTCATTACATATATACCCATAGTAAGATCAATCTTACTATGGGGGAATATGTAATGAATAGTCCAATGATTTCTATACCCATGGGTGGTGTTGATGTTGTACTAGGTGTCCAATAGTTACAATCATTGGGAACAATGGATTTTAATTTTCAAGAAATTTTCATGAAATCTTTATTGGAATGAAAGGAAATTGAGTTAAGGGGTATCACGGGGAAACCAATTAAGGTGATAATCTCTAATGGAATGACAAAATTATTGAAAAAGGGGCATCATGGTGTAATTGTACAACTACACTCACTAGATATTCAAACATCTAAGCCATCTATTCCCCTAGATATCCAAGGGGTCATTGATAAGCATTCCAAAGTGTTTGAAGATATTCCTAGAGGTCTTCCACCCACTCGCGATCATGATCATGTTATTCACCTAATTCCTGGGAGTTTTCCTCCTAACATCAGGCCTTATAGATACCCTTATTCCTAGAACAGTGAAATTGAGTGTATGGTTGAAGAAATGTTAGAGGATGGAATTATTAGACCTAGCCAAAGTTATTACTCCGTTTCAGTGGTAATGGTACTCAAGAAAGAGGGCTCATGGCGTATGTGTCCAAATTATAGAGAGCTCAACAAAATCACCATTAAAGATAAGTTTTCCATTCCCATCATTGATGAATTGTTAGATGAACTACATGGAGCAATCTACTTCACAAATTTGGATCTTCGTTCAAGGTATCATCATATTAGATTGAAGGCAACAAATATCCCAAAAACAACATTCCGAACTCATGACGACCATTATGAATTTTTGGTCATGCCTTTTGGCCTTACGAATGCACCTTCCACATTCCAAGGGTTGATGAATTCCATTTTCAAGCCCTTCCTTTGAAAATTTGTGTTAGTATTTTTTGATGATATACTAATATATAGAAAGTCTTGGGAGGACCATGTTCGACATGTTGACAGGGTGCTACAACTACTAAAGAAGAAACAACTATATGCCAAACCATCCAAATATTTCTTTGGGGTGAAGGAAGTAGAGTATTTGGGTCATATTTCATCTCATGAAAGTGTCAAGATAGACCCTAACAAGATTAAGGCCATGATGGACTGGACGATTCCTAAAACATTGAAGAATCTTAGAGGATTTTTGGGTTTGACAGGTTACTACCACAAGTTTGTTCAGAACTATGGAAGAATAGTGATGCAGACCCCCTCCCTCACTCGGGGTCCACTCAACCTCCCAGTCTAGGATTGTTCGATTCAAGAGCTGAATTAGCTCCCGAGCTCTTGCTAAACCCTTGTTAATGTTCACAGGTCCTCAAATTTCCTGTGTAGGTCCAAACACTGAAACCACAAGCTCTTCCTAATCCCCTTCTCTTTTGAAACAATTTCGGCCCCTATCCCTCTTTCTTAGGCCCACTCCTCATATGACCAAGGACTATGACCAGATGCTAGTCAATAACACACTATTTTGGTGCTTCAACGATTTCTTAACTGTGTCCAATCCACAATAACGCTCACAAAGTGTCGGGCACCGAAAAGGAGAAGATATGACTAGTGCCTGGTCATAGTCCTTAGTCATATGAGGAGTGGGCCTGAGAAAGAGGGCCAGGGACCCGAAATTGTTTCAAAAGAGAAGGGGTTTAGAAAGAGCCTGCAGGTTCAATGTTTTGACTTGCACGGGAAATTTCAGGACATGTGAACATTAACAAGGGGTTCAACAAGAGCCCAAGAGCTAATTCAAATCCCGATTTGAATGATCCTAGACCGAGAGGTCAAGTGGACCCCGGGTGAGGGAAGGGTTGCATCAAATAACAACACCTTGAACGACATTAACTAAGAAGGATGCATTTTCATGGACTTCAGAGGAAGCTCAAGATTTTGAACAACTTAAAGAGGCGTTGTGAAAAGCCCTTTTCTTGACCACACCAAACTTCACAAAAAAAATTATTGTGGAATGTGATGCCTCAGGAAATGGCATTGATGTTGTTCTAATGCAAGAAGGAAGACCCCTTGCTTTTGAAATTTGGCCACTCAAGGGAAAGGACTTACACAAACCCATTTATGAGAAGGAAATGATGTCAATACTGCATGCATTGAAGCAATGGCGCCCTTACCTAATAGGTAGGAAATTCAAGGTAAAACAAAATCACGATAGTCTTAAATACTTCTTGGAACAAAAACTATCTTTAGAAGAACAACAAAAATGGGTGACCAAGATGTCGGGTTATGATTTTGAAATCATATACAAAAAAGGGAAGCAAAATGTTGTGGCAGATGCACTCTTAAGAAAGGGTGAAGATGTTGAGGCCTTTCTTTTTTCTATCTTGATCATCCAACCTAATTGGATAACAAAAGCAAGGGATGAATGGAAGAATGACGAAAAAGTGTGGACTCTTATACAAAGGTTTCAACAGGATTCTAGTGCATCGATTACATTTACATGAAAAATGATTCACTATGGTACAAAGATCGCTTATATTTATTTAAGAACTCCCAAATCAAACAAAAGGTACTCTTAGAATTGCACACCTCTCTGATAGGAGGGCACTCAGGATTTTTAAAAACCTACCACAAAGTCAAGAAGGAATTTTTTTGGGATGGCTTTAAAATTGATGTTCAAAGGTTTGTGGCAGAATATTTGGTTTGCCAACAAAATAATGTGGAAACAATTAAGACCCTAGGTCTTTTACAACCATTATCCATCCCAAGACAACATTGGGAGGATGTTTCCATGGATTTCATCACAGGGTTACTGAAGTCTGAAGAAAAGAGTGTCATCATGGTGATTGTCGATAGATTGACCAAGTATACACACTTTTGTGCACTCTCTCATCCTTTCAAAGCTAGTACAGTTTCCACCACATTCATGGAGACAATTCAAAAGCTACATGGAAGCCCAAATATTATTGTAAGTGACAAAGATCCCATCGTCACTGAACATTTTTGGACATAATTATTTTCTTTTTGGGTACTCAATTGGCTCATAGCTCATCTTATCATCCTCAATCTGATGGAAAAACTAAGATACTGAACAAATGTCTAGAAGGATACCTTCGTTTCTTTGTCTTTGATAAACAAACACAATGGTTCAAGTGATTACCCTTGGAAGAATGGTGGTATAACACTTCCTTTCATACTACAACAAAAATGACACCATTTATGGTTCTCTATGGATATCACCCACCATCCATCACTTCTTATCTAAAATAAAAATCTAAGGTTCAAGCAGTGGAAGATCACATTGAGAATCAACAACAAG
>SNQJ01S0179659.1:7150-19505 GCA_010110895.2 Picea sitchensis | reverse complement strand
AAGCTCATACGCAGATCATGACCCTCAAGACTTAACTTTTAACCTTCTACCCGAATCTAAAACCCCTTTTTTCACATGCACACAAGGGAAGAATGAACCAACCTTTTTCCGACGGTTGAAGTAGATCCTCCGTTGAGCTTCTTGTCTCCTTGCTGCTGCTGCTCCTTCCAAAAGCTTCCCTGCAATCAAGACTAGACTATGCATGCATTCTACTGATCTATTCTAAGGTTAGAGATAAAAAACATAAATCAAATAACATAGATAAGACTCATGTATTCGGGACGGGAAAAGTATCTTTTTATTAACTTCAATATAAATCAACTTACAATGATTTCTGAGGCCGGTCACCGTTCCACGATCCTGATCCTGGGCTCTTCCTCTTCTTTTCTGTCCTCCAACTGCTGCTTCTTGAGTTTCTCCTAAAGCTTGAGGCAAGGCTAAAGGGTTATGACAAAACTAGCTTGGCAATTTGGCAGAGTTCCTTTGCTATGATTTTCCTCCTTTGAATAGTACCCCTACCCCTCCTTTTATAGGCTAGAAGGAGATAGGGTTTTAGTCGAACTCTCGGCCATGCATGGCGGAGAGTTTCAGTTAACTGACAAAAAGCCTCGTGTCTCGGCGGAAACTTCCCTGATTTTTTGCATTGTTAGGTACTCGCGGGCTGTTTTGGGCTAGCCCGCGGATGACGGTTGAAGTTGATCCTCCGTTGAGCCTTCTATATCCTTGCTGCTGCTGCTCCTTCCAAAAGCTTCCTTGCAATCAATACAAGACTATGCATGCATGCTACTGATCTATTCTAAGGTTAGAGATAAAAACACAAAATCAAATAACATAGATAAGACTCATGTATTCGGAACAGGAAAAGTATCTTTTTATTAACTTCAATATGGATCAACTTACAATGATTTCGAGGTCATTACCGCCCTACCAGATCCTGATCCTGGCCTCTTCCTCTTCTTTTTTTTGTCCTCCAACTGCTGCTTCTTTGAGTTTCTCCCAAAGCTTGAGGCAAATCTAAAGGGTATGGACAATAATATGCTTGGCAATTTTGGCAGAGTTACTTTGCTATCCTTTTTCCTCCCTTGAATAGTACCCCTACCCCTTCTTTATAGGCTAGAGCTAGGTTTTTGGCGAACTCCTCGGCCATGTAATGGCTCTCAAGTTCCAGCTTAATCGACAAAAAGCTCAGGTCCCGGAACTTTTCCCGATTTCATTGATTAGGGTACCCGTCGCTTTTGGTTAGTTCATGGATGCCCGCTCGCATGAGGACGTAGAAAGTACGCTGCCCGCCACTTCGGAGAAGAAAGGCGCTGCTTACTTATTTTAAGTGGTTTTTGAGGAATTGCTCAACATGACTTTGGCTAGGAAGAGGCACGAGAAATCGCCGCCGTAAGCAGAATATGCAACAGGTTATAAATGATGCCCCCTAATGTGTTATACCGTAGAGCCACGCTGATCGCGGAGCTGATGGGATCAGTTAACAACCTTTGTTAAATCTGGCAAGTGTAATGCTGCCAAGAAAGGTAGTTTAGGCTTTTGCTGATAGCCAGGATAAGCGGTCTGGTTTGATCGGCACCAAAGCCGGTTGCAGTTTGTTGGCCGGGGTTTTGGTAGGAACCGTGGCCCTGACCAGCGTAGGGATTTTGAATTTGTGGAGACATCATTGGTCGATTCCCCATGAAGGACATAGATTCTGGGCATTCATCGTGTTCTGTGGACTTTGGAAAGGATTATTCCACGCTGGTCCTATGGGGAGAGGCATATTAGCTTGTCCGGTCTCCATTGACGTGCAGCATTACCCCGTGAACGTATCTCTGCGGGCGACGGGATCCGTCCCGAATTCCAAGGTCCGGGGTAGTTCCCCGCCACGGTGAATAGTACCCCGTACGACGACCGGCCCAGTACCAGGAGTGCCCCTGGGGATGGGCAACGCGAGGGCAGCCGCCAGCCACCAGTTAATCTGGCGACGACTCCATCGAAAAGTTTGAAGTGCGAAGCGTTGTCCTTGACTTACCAAAGTAAACCAGGTGGTGGTGCGTTGCCCTCGCTATCATGCTGACCACCGGAAATGGTATGTAATTTTAAGGAGGGTATTGACCTGCAGAAGCGGAAACGCTGAAAAAGGGCGCGAGTGCCCCGTATTCGCAGAAGCATTTTGAGCTCGCACCCAAAGTCCGCGAAATGGAAGAAGTGAGTGCAGAAAAAGTACCTTAACTAGGCATACCGTATTAAAACAGAGTGCCTGTCGCACTAGATGTAAAAGGGTTTGTGGCTGCCACGATAGATGAGGTCGGTCCATTTTGCAACGAAGTTGCGGCCGGATCCATAGTGGTCTGAACCACCGACGAAGGCAAGTTAGGATATTCTTCTCCCGTGGTAGCAACTGTGGCGGGAATGGAAGAATTCCCAGTTGAAATGATTTGTTCCATAACCCGGTCGTAGCGATAATAGGCGCTCGTAGAAGATTCGACCAAAATTAATAACGTCTGGCCCAAAATCGTTGTTTGAGGTTTCAACGGCACCAAGATTGGCGGTCGATCCCTCAGGGTGTTTTTCGGGATCGAAAGCCCCAATTTTTTCGAAAGACCCAAGATGGTTCATCTTCCACCTCGGTATAAAGTGGCCTTAAAAGATTTCACCGCATGGGTAAAACGGCCTCGTGACTCCAGCTCAATCCCCACGGCAGGAGAATCTACCTACGCTAAGGCGCCTACACTAATCAAAACAAAAAGAATATCGCAGACTAAAAGAAAGTCCCCAGCGATAACCGCTAAAGTACCAATATTAGTAGGAAGATAAAGCTACCACAACCACGAGTACCTTTTACCGGGTGCAAGTGCAACTCGAATACAAAAACACCCTCCGAGTATAATCTGCAAAGAATGACCCAACTTCTGCCCTAGTTACCGCGGTATACCCCCACAATCACATGTGTATGTCCCTAGAAAAGATAGGCAACTTAGTTTGCCAGCACGTGAACAAACACCAGGCAGGTACAGTCAACAATCAGGTGGACCACAATGACCAAGGTAACAAGCTCGAAACCTACCAAGGGTATAAGAATCAAGTGGTTTGGAAGACAACTAAGAACCTCGAACATATTCGAGACCCAAAAATCTTCGTGGAAAATCCGATCAACGAAATCCCAAGAAAATCCCTCTATATGTGTTCTCCACAACGCTCACTCCAGCTTTGGAGGGGTTATCCACGCCTTTCCTTACGTAACCGCGGTTTAGCCCCCCATGAGGGGGTCCCCGAATAACTTTCCAGAACCTGGACTTCTACACTCTAATGATGCATCTACCGTTTGGTTTGGGTGGCCTTGGGAGAATTTACTCTCCAACCCATTCCAAGGCCCTATCCTGAGCTAATGTCCACCCTACAAACGTAGTCTATTTGATTTTATTTAGCGTTGCTTTTAGTGGGTTTTTGAATCTCAAGGTGCGGAAATGAAAAAAATGGTGTGTAGAACAGACTCAAAAAAAAATGCACAAAAAATGCTCGGAAACTAACTTTTTGTAAAATGCAAAACCAACAACTTTCAATGAAAATACTTCTTTTATTTTTCAGATTTACTAATATTTCATGCAAGAAATGAAGAGGAATTTTCACCGTGATAGCGCGAAGCTAATTTCTATACTAGACATAAATCAGAAACGTAGAAGGTAAAAGAACTTCTTTTCCTAGCTACTGATGCAAATAAACCAAATTTTCAAATCAAGAAGGAAATGAAAGGTATATTTTTTTTTTTTTTTTCGGTTGTAAAATCACACAACAAGGAAAAATGATGACAAGATCAAAACCAAGAGAATGGAAAGAAAACTCGGCTTAAAGCGCAGATCGCAAATGAACCGTGAGCACAAAATGCAAAAGCAATCAAGAACACGCTTATTCCAACACTCTTCCAAAATCCATGAAATGTTTTTCTTCTTTATGTTTTCTATAAAAATCCAAAAACAAGCACAAGCTAAGGAAGAAAGGCCCTAACCTGCTGACCGCGGCACCTGCACTCTAAACTCTGATAAGAGCTCTCACCCACAGAAGGGATGACTACCACCCAAGTCAAGAACCGTTTAATGTGCCCGCGGATCACTACTGAATACAAAGACGCTGCGGTATCCGCGTCGTCTAATATAGAGCTGGTATCCGCGCTAAGCCTAATCAGCCGCTGGGTATGTCCAAATAATCGAAAAAAACAATGACAACCAATCTAGCCGTCCCCGGAAAAGGCTTTTGGCAATCGGAGTAACCGTGAGTCTCTAACAGCTGAGATGCTATCAATAATTCTACCGAAAACAAAAGAAAATTTTCAAACAAGCAAACAAATGCAAAGAATGGCCGACAATATCACCAACAAGATAAACTTGTACGTAAAGGTTTGAGTCCATAACTCCCTGATGAACCGAGAGTCCTTGAATATGGACTAAAGACAAGCCGCTAGCCTACCCTTCAGGCAAGAACTATCTCATTATTATTTTTTCAAATCCCATTATTTAATTTGCAAAAAGACTCCGCAGTATCACAATCAACAACAGGTAACTCGCAGACAGTATCCGGAAGCCCCCTCGGTAGGTTGCAAACTTCCCATTGCAGGAAGAGGGACTCCGCCATTTCCCCGAAAACTACGCTATCGAATTACTATATAGCCTCATGGATACCCGCGTTATGATAAAGTAGGGCTGAAATACCGCGTGCCTTCTCACAGTCGCTGCAAATTCTCTCAGGTCCCAAAAGAAAATGTCGAGCCAAATAAAGAGAACCGTATTGATAACCAAGCTCTCTCTCGCCAGGCTTTCTCACTCACCGTAGAAACAAAAAATAAGCAAAGAAACAAAAAATTAATTCCTTTGAACTACCAAGAGATCTTTCACCAAACCGGGAGACCCTAAGAGTAAAATATCCCCGCCGCCAATCGGGTTGTTGGGTATCTCTACCCACGACCACGGGGTTAGGGATCTAAGCCTATACCGCCAGATCAGCGACCCTTAAGACTTAACTTTAACCTTCTACCCGAATCTAAAACCCCTTTTTCACATGCACAAGGGAAGAATGAATCAACCTTTTTCCGACGGTTGAAGCAGATCCTCCATTGAGCCTTCTATCTCCTCGCTGCTGTCATTCTTCCAAAAGCTTCCCTGGAATCAAGACAAGACTATGCATGCATGCTACCGACCATTCCTAAAGAGATAAAACACAAATCAAATAATGTTAGATAAGACTCATGTATTCGAGACGGGAAAAGTATCTTTATTAATCTCATTATGAATCAACTTACAATGATTTCTCAGGCCGGTCTGGCCACCGCTCCAACGCATCAAGATCCTGGGCTCTCCTCTTCTTTTTTGTCCTCCATCTGCTGCTTCTTGAGTTTCTCCAAAGCTTGAGGCAAGGCTAAGGGCTGGGTTGGGACAAAACTGGCTTGGCAATTTGGCAGAGTTCCTTTGCTATGATTTTCCTTCTTTGAATAGTACCCCTACCCCTTCTTTTATAGGCTAGAAATAGCTAGGGTTTTTGGCGAACTCTCGGCCATGCATGGCTCGGAGTTCCAGTTAACTGACAAAAAGCCTTGTGTCCCGGCGAAAACTTTCCTGATTTTTTGCTTTGTTAGGTACCCGCGGGCTGTTTTGGGTTAGCCCGCGGATGCCCGCGTTCAGTATGAGGACAGAAAGCGGATTCCCACGCCCAGTGAGAAGTTAGGGCGCGGGTTACTTGTTTTAAGTGGTTTTTTGAGGAATTGCTCAGCATGGCTTTTGCTAGGAAGAGGCATGAGTAGGCCTGATGCCAGGTAAGCAGGAATAGTGCAATTTAGGGTTATAACAATGGGTCATCCTCGTGTGACATAAGTATCGAATCACTCTGGATGTAGCATTGATATGGCCTACAAGACCAAAATGATGAGTGTATCAATTCCCTCAATATGACCATGTGGACTATAGCCCATTGACATTTAATGTATCCATTCCCTCAATATGACCATGTGGAATATAGCCCATTGACATTTACTTGCCAGGTTGAATGACCGCCCCACCCTTCCATGACCATTAGGTGGTGAACCCTAGTTGAACCTTAAATGAGCATGCTCTCTCTTCATGTCACCCTAGTTTCCTTAAATGATCATACTCTCCCCCTTCATGTCAAGAGGTGGGTAACCTTTGGGTGTAATCCATGCAATCTTTGAACAAAAATATAAAGATACATACATATACATATACTTGATAGGGTTCATCAAATCATCTCAAAAAATATTTTATTTTGGCAAAGTATTTTGAAGTGCAGTGTTGATAGATTTTGGGGTGTAACAGTTTAGCAAAAACAATATAAATTATTTTATTTTGGCAAAGTATTTTGAAGTGCAAATGTTGTTGATAGATTTTGGGGTGTAACAGTTTAGAAAAAAAAATGAACAAGAGCACTAACTTTAACAAGTTTAAGTGCATTTAGCCTTTCATGCATTTCATTGTCATTGTTTATAACTTAAAAAATGTAATTGTTTGTAACTTAAAAGATGTGTTGGAGACAAGATGTATTGTTTAACAAATTTAAATTTAAAAATGAAAGTTGTCACTTTTTATAACTTAAAAAATGTAATTGTTTATAACTTAAAAGATGTGTTGGAGATGAGATGTATTAATTTAAATTTAAAAATGAAAGTAGTTGTATTGGAAACAAGATGTATTATTTAACAAATTTAAATTTAAAAAATGAAAGTGTACGTGCATTTAGCTTTTCATGCATTTCACTATCTCTGTAACTTAAAAAAAAGTTAAGTGTAAGTTACTTGTAGTTCACACATGTGTTGGAGACAAGATGTATTGTTTATGTACAAACACCATAAATTGCAAACAACTTATTATTAACTTTAGGCTTAATTTGGAATTGTTTAAATCAGTTAATCATTACTACAATATAAATTGCAAGCAAATCAAATCTAAATAGTAAGTTCCATAAGTCAAAGCGCTACAATATAAATTGTAAGCAAAGAAAATTTAAATAGTAAGCTCCACTTCAAAGCAAAAAATTGTTGTATTTATTCTTTTAGAAATGATAATGTCAAAATTAATATCATCTAGCTATTGCTTGCAGAATAAAAGAAAGAGTAAGCTACAAAAGTAAATCATTGTCATTTGTTTATTGTGCTCATTAATAAAAGAAGAATAACGTACAAAAGTATTGTTTATTGTGTTCATTAATAAAAGAAGAATAACCTACAAAAGTAGCAAGGATTGTCTTTTGTTTATTGTGACCAAAGTAGCCAAAAGTTTATTGTGACCAAAGTAGCCAAAAGTAGCAAGGATTGTCTTTTGTTTATTGTGACCAAAGTAGCCAGGATTACCTTTTGTTTATTTCACTCATTGTGAAATTTTGAAGTAGTTTATATCTAGTGCTTTACATTGAGCTACAAGAATAACCTACAAAAGTAGCAAGGATTGTCTTTTGTTTATTGTGCCCAAAGTAGAAGGATTGATTTTTCTTTATTTTACTCTATCTTTTGTTTATTGTGCCCAAAGTAGAAGGATTGCCTTTTTGTTTATTTTACTCATTGTGAAATTTTAAAGTAGTCTATCCAGTGATTTACATTGAACTACAAAATTCTAGGAAGGATTAACAACCATAAAGTTACATTGAGCTACAAAAGTCTAAAAACGATTAACAACCATACAATTAACTACTCCAAACTATGCCATTTTACTCTTATATTAAGAGAATTATGTGCAAAACTCACCGTTAAGATAAAACTTATATTAAAATGAGTAGTGTTTTACATTGAGCTACAAAATTCTAGAAAGGATTAACAACCATAATGTTACATTGAGCTACAAAAGTCTATGTGCAAAACTCACCGTTAAGATAAAACTTATATTAAAATGAGTAGTGTTTTACATTGAGCTACAAAATTCTAGAAAGGATTAACAACCATAATGTTACATTGAGCTACAAAAGTCTAAAAACAATTAACAACCATAAAGTTAACTACTCCAAACTATGTCATTTTACTCTTATATTAAGAGAATTATGTGCAAAACTCACAGTTAAGATAAAACTTATATTAAAATGAGTCTAGAAAGGACTGCCAACCATATAGTTAAATACTCCAAAGTAGGTCATTTTACTCTTTTTATTAAGAGAATTATGTGTGAAACTAACAGTTAGATAAAACTTATATTAAAATGAGTTGTGTGAAATTGACATTTAGATAAAACTTGTATTAAAATGAGCAACGTTAGGTTATGGGGCTAAGTGAATTTCCTAAGTTAAATTGTTAACGCGGAACAAAAGTAAAGAGTGAGCTACAAAAGTCTAAAAAGGATTAACAACTAGTAGCCCATTGTGAAATTTTAAAGTAGCCTATCAAGTGCTTTGCATAGCCTCCAACACATATGCTTTACATTGCCTAGGTTATGGGGCTCAGTGAATTTATGAAGGTTATGGGGCTCAATGAATTTANAAAGGATTAACAACTAGTAGCCCATTGTGAAATTTTAAAGTAGCCTATCAAGTGCTTTGCATAGCCTCCAACACATATGCTTTACATTGCCTAGGTTATGGGGCTCAGTGAATTTATGAAGGTTATGGGGCTCAATGAATTTAAGAAGTTAAATTGTTCACGTAGAACAAAAGAATTTATGAAGTTAAATTGTTAACACACAACAAAAATAAAGTGAATTTCTAAAGGTTATGGGGCTCAGTGAATTTTTGAAGTTAAATTGTTAACGCAAAACAAAAGTAAAGAGTGAAATACAAAAGTCTAGAAAGGATTAACAACCAGTAACCCATAGTGAAATTTTAAAGTAGCCTATCAAGTGCTTTACATAGCCTCCAACGCATATGTTTTACATTGCCTAGCAGAATAAAAGTAAAGAGTGAGCTACAAAAGTCTAAAAAGGATTAACAACCATAAAGTTAACTACTCCAAACTAGGCCATTTTCCTCTTTTATTAAAGTAAAGAGAAAGCTACAAAAGTCCAAAAAGGATTAACGACCATAAAATTAACTACTCCAAACTAGGCCATTTTTCTCCTTTATTAAGAGAATTCTGTGTGAAAGTGACAGCTATGTGTTATATAATATATAACACATAGTATGTGTGATATAATATATAACACATAGTATGTGTTATATATTATAACACATACAACCACTGTGTGAAACTGACAGTTAGATAAAACTTATATTAAAATGAGGATAATTCTGTGTGAAACTAGATAAAACTTATATGAAATCGACATTTAGATAAAACTTATATTAAAATCAGGATAATTCTGTGTCAAACTATATAAAACTTATATTAAAATGAGTAGTTAGATAATACTTATATTAAAATGAGGATAATTCTGTGTGAAACTAGATAAAACTTATATGAAATTGACAGTTAGATAAAACTTATATTAAAATGAGGATAATTCTGTGTGAAACTATATAAAACTTATATTAAAATGAGTAGTTAGATAAAACTTATATTAAAATGAGGATAATTCTGTGTGAAACTAGATAAAACTTATATTAAAATGAGAATAACTCGTGTGAAACTGACAGTTAGATGAAACTTATATTAAAATGAGCAGCATTAAGTTATGGGGCTTGGTGAATTTATGAAGTTCAATTGTTAACTCAAAATAAAAGTAAAGAGTGAGCTACACAAAAGTAAAGAAGTAAAGAGTGAGCTACAAAAGTCTAGAAAGGATTGACAACCATATAGTTAACTAATGGAAACTAGGTCATTTTACTCTTTTATTAAGAGAATTTTTGTGTGAAACAGACAGTTAGATAAAACTTATATTAAAATGAACAGCGTTAGGTTATGGGGCTGAGTGAATTTCTGAAGTTAAATTGAGGGTAACAATTGAAACATTTTAATTAGAACTACAAAAGTCTAGAAATGATTGACAACCATAGAGTTAACTAATCGAAACTAGGTCATTTTACTCTTTTATTAAGAGAATTTCTGTGTGAAACAGACAGTTAGATAAAACTTATATATATTTTTTTGTAAATAAGAAGTATATATTATATTAAGAGCTTTCTAAAGCTGATAAAAGTACCAAAATACATCAATATATTGGCTGCAGTTACCGGACTGCCCCAACAGAGGGGAAACCAGTCCAGCCAACCCCCAATTCACAAGTCTAAGAAGGTCACTAGTCCAGTAAAAACAAAGTTCAGACTGACTGTCATCTAAACTATGAACCTTAGAAAACTTGACAAACAACACTAAAGATCTAAACACTTGGAAAATAGCCTATCCACGTGGCTTGGAGGTCCTCTGTCCACGGTTCTTCTTCAATATACGTCGGCTGGTCGTCCCAACGCTTTTCCTTTCGCTCGTCATGCTCCGTGTCCTCAGCTTGGCCTCTTCGCTCCGCTTTCTCCTTCTTCGCTTCTGCTGGTCGCTGCATGCTATCCATTCCTGCACCCGTAACAATATCAGGTGTCTCCCCTGGAGCAGAGTCAACTGGGTCCATGGAGAGCTCAGAGTGCATAGTGGAGAGGATTTGAAGAAAGGTCGCTACATTTTCTTCTGTGGCCTGCAGGCGATACTTGAGGTCCTCCACCTCCTTCCTGAGCTCAAAAACTAAGTCATACAGAATGACCAGTCGATCCCTGAAGTGCTCGCTGTCGAGGTGGTCCATGGGGTGGAGGCGCGCTCGTTTAGAATCACCATATGCTGGTGGTGCATTGCTCAAATTGCTCGAAGGCCCAGGGATAGACATTGTAGCTGAGAACTACATCCGGGGGTCCTGAGGGCATCTCAGAAGCAGGGCCGACCCTCGTGGAATAGTAGCCATGGAATGAAGAAGCATACACTGCGACGGTGGCGGGGTGGCAACTATGGACAGAGTTTGAGGATGGGAGGATGAACAGGTGGAAGGTGAAATTGAAGGCGAGACCGGGGGTCGACGGGGCTTCCAGGGAGAACCCCTCCTCGGTCTTCCTCTAATCCGTTCTTTCATGTGTGCAGGTGGACGGGTTTGGATGAGGTTAAACCAAAGGTGCAGGAAAACAACGAAGACTACAGCAGTCCGGAGGGAGCGAGCCAGGTCCTGTTTGCGCTGTGAAGGGAGGAGCCCCTTAGACCGCATACAGGGATCGATAACCAAAACGCCGAGCCGAGCCATAGAACAAAATGCGAAGGAGCAAAGGGTGGTGTTAATGCCCATTACCGCGACGTTAATGCAATTAAAATCCCGGGACGGCATCAGCCTGCGGCACGAGACCATCACGTGGCTCTGTGTCGCATCGGACTGTGTCCGCTCCCAGCCGTTGCCACAAGGAACCTACTAGCACCCCATCCGGGGAGTTAGATAAAACTTATATTAAAATGAGCAGCTGTAGGTTATATTAAAATGAGCAGCATTAGGAATTTAGATAAAACTTATATTAAAATGAGCAGCTGTAGGTTATATTAAAATAAGCAGCGTTAGGAATTTCTGAAGTTAAATTGAGGGTAACAATTGAAAATTTTAATTAGACAGTCCCTTTTTAACACTTTAGATCTATATGAAAACCATAACTTGTGATACACCATATTTAGAAAACATTATTAGCAATCAACATCTTCAAGGCCACAATGTCACCTAACTTTGCCTACTCCAGAAATTCTCCATAAATTCACACCATTTTCTGCATTATACAAATATCTCAATGTACTAAAATGCAAAATCATTATTACAATTTTAAATTTATTTGTACAGTCAATGTATTAAGAGATCTTATAAAATCATTATTACAATTTTAAATTTATTTGTACAGTGATCTTATCAAATCATTATTACAAATTTAAATTTATTTGTACAGTGAAGTTATTTGTACAATCAATGTACTAAGATATCTTATAAAATCATTATTACAATTTTAAATTTATTCGTACATGATCTTATCAAATCATTATTACAATTTTAAATTTATTTGTACAGTGAAGTTATAATCTCTTTTTCTGCAACCTTTACAATTTCTAATAAAACCACAACCTTAGTTTACCAAGCAAGAAGACTTCAATTTACAAAGCAAATTTCTGAATATTTTTTTGTTGTGTGCTGACAAACAAAAGGGAAAGTGACAGACACACAAAAGTAATGATAAAAAAATGACAAGGTTACATTAAAGTCAGAAAATAAATGTTTATGACAAAGGAGGGTTTCCATTGCAACTGTCGCCCCTGATATAATCTGGTTTTGTATTCCTTTCCAAAAAATTTGCAAGAAGAGTACGACTCGATCATTGGAAGGCACATGCCTGTCACCATTTCCTTAGAATTGAAGAATTGAATATCTCATTTCTTGAACCAATTTGAAATAGCATAATGGTACCATTCAC
The DNA here is from genome assembly GCA_010110895.2 of Picea sitchensis. Taxonomy (NCBI): domain Eukaryota; kingdom Viridiplantae; phylum Streptophyta; class Pinopsida; order Pinales; family Pinaceae; genus Picea; species Picea sitchensis. The sequence goes on along the minus strand of SNQJ01S0179659.1, from coordinate 7,193 downwards.
GCAACAATTTACTTGCGTGCATTATTCAATCATACAATAATTC
>SNQJ01S0179658.1:0-19505 GCA_010110895.2 Picea sitchensis | reverse complement strand
CATCAGATGCCATGTTGTCGAAGACTTTTGGTCCTACAGGGTAGTGTTTGGCCCCAACACTTATTTTTGTAATTGGAATTTCATCACCCCTGTGTGGGTTAATAATGTAATAGGTCTGCATGAGTCATGTCTAGGTCAGTTACCTTGGGATTGGTTCACTGAGAGAGTTCCTTTCTCCGAGGGTTTTTTATCCTCAGGTTATCAATTGGGCTTTTCAGCCTTATTGATTTCCCTTGAGTTTTTCCCTCACACTTGCAATAATTCTTTCAAAGTGGTGAACGGTGTTCTAGTGGGCTTATGTTTTGGTAACTATTATAGGGAATCATTGTAAATGACCATTGAAGACATCTTAGAAAGTTTCGCGGAATTCTGTCGAGTCTAGATTAGCTTTTTTTAATTAATTATTTTTTAATTAAATTTCCTTAAGTTTGGAGGTTTAATTATTTAATTAATTAATTATTTTTGAGCAAAAATTGTAAAAACTAGGTCTTTGGACTTTTGATAGGGGTATTTGTGCTCAAAAGAAATGGAATAGCACCCCTTACATCCATGGTCCAAGTTTCAGCTCGGTCGGACAACTTTAGCCATGGGTTAGTCCACTCGGAGTGTCAGTCAGCCTAAAACAACAATTTTAATTGCTAAAGTCCAAACATGGCAAAAATGTAAAGTTGTAATAATGATTTTAGAGGCTGTAAAATGATGGAATAAGGGTCAGAGAGAGACTCCCTAAGCATAACATTGCCCCCCCCTAGTTTTTCAACCTGGTCTAACCCTTTTTTCTCCCTCCACATCAAAAAGTTACGCCCCCCTAGGGGGATTGACGTTTTTCCTAGGTGGATGAACGTTGTGACTTACCTTGGCCCCCTGTCATGTGCTTTCACTCCCTCTAACCCTCACGTCCCATCCTAGAAGCTTCCCCCCACCTCTTTACCTCATCCCAACACCCAAAACCTTTCATCTCCCCCATGTGGCACGCCCTCCAAGAGGAGTTATGCGCCCTCCATCTAGAAACTTCACAAACAAATAATTAAAAATTATTTGTGGCTTTCCACTTGCCTTGGCACGGATCCCATGCCTCCTACACACCTTTTGATTGATCCTAGCAATTTTTCCTTCATTCTATACCTTAGATCTCACTCTCAAACCCTAAGTGGTGCGCTCTCGCTTGAGATCTACTCATTTGCTTGGTGGTGGACACTTGGCTTAGATCCAAGAGAGGTAGGTTTGCCTCTCCAAGTATAAATAAATCTCATTTCTCTCTCCCAACTCACCATATCTTGAGCTATTGTTATGCTACTTGATTTTACACACTCTCTCTCTCTTTCTTTTCCATCCATTTTCATTTTCTTCTCTAGGGTTTTGGAGCAAGTATTTCTCCAACATCCCTCTTCTTGAAGCAATAATAAAGGAAACTTTGGAGGATTTTGGGAAGATCTACAAGTATTTTGGATCTTACAACCTATGAGGTGAGATTGTTTTAATTTGATATAATGCATGTATGAATGGATCTTAGGTAAAGTATTTTATTTAAGTAGTTTTTGCAAAGAGTACTTTTGTGAATCTATATATGTGGTTAGCTAGATAAGGTGCAAATATTTCACTTATTAGTTTAACCCTCCATATTATCCATTGTATGCATGCTATTGTGTTGAGTTTTTGCAGGTTGAATCTCAAGGGTTTCATTAGATGTGCCTTGAGCAAAAGTCTATTCTTTGAGACTCACATACACTCCAAGCAAGCTTCTAGTATTGCTTCCTCTTCTTATATTGCTGTCCAATCCATATTTCAGCTAGCATAATATAGTCTTGTGGTCATCAAAAATTAAATCTTTTTCGTAAAATTTCTAAAGAAGAACTTTTCCCTTAAAAAGGCAAAGTTTTTCCAAGTTTGTGTAGTTGTGTGTAGCCTTTCTAGCAAGGGAAACCTTGCCGGTTTTACAGGTACCAGATCTGGTTGAGAGGAGTCTTGGCTGCCCAAAGACATCCACACAACACTAAAAGGCCCTCCAAGGGGTTTGGTAGCTATCTCTCAACCCCCTTTTTCATTTTCTAGCATTTTTGTACGTTTTTCCTTCTTTTTGCTTGTTTGTTGAAGCTCATAGTGTAGGAGGAGAAGTGGTACGACCTCCTCCCACTTGTGAGCTCTTGGGTAGGTAGGACGTGGCTTAGATCTAGCTTTTCTTCATTTTTTTTTTGAACCTTCTTTGAAGTAGGACGTGGGTAGCTTGATTGCTTGGCTCGTTTGTTTGCTTTCTTGCTTCATTTTTATCTTCTTGCTTCCATTGGTTGTTGCTTGCTTCTATATACATCATTGTGATATAACTTAAACAAGATAATTAAACACCAACCTAGTTGGAACTTGGGAGAGGAATACCCCAAATAGGTTAGGTTAATCTTCAATGTGTTTTAGATCTAAGTACTTAATTTTTTTGATATTTATGTTCTAGATCTAGATCAAACACCTAATAACTACTTAGCATAAGCCTATTGGGCCTCTTGAGCAACTAAAGTTAGATCTCATGCATGCTTAGTTTTTTCAAGTGCTTATCTTTATGCTCAGGCTTAGATCTTAAATCTTAAATGTTTACATGCTCTAGAATTTGATGGTTTATTTCTTCATTGCATAGATCTTTGATGTTATTGGCCATGTGCTTAAAGTAACTCGTTTCTAAGTAGTTAAGTAAGCAACACATCTCTCTTTCTTTACACACTTAATGCTCTCATTTTTAATGCTATCATACATGGTATAACTGTGGTTAATCTATCGCTTGGCAAGTTGTCCTTGCCCTCATTTGTTATTCCTTTTACAAGCTATCTAATTGTGCATTTAATAACTTGCGCTCACATAGCATATATGTGTTAATGCCTTTAAATTCATGAGTTTAAACAACACAACTTTAAGGCCAAAGTGAGTTTCGGCCAAGTCACTAAATCACTCATTAAAAGTGTCATAAAACTCTCAAAACACTCTAAAATACTCCTAAAAGTCTACCTCCTTATATAACAACAACAGACTACTTTTGAGATTTTAGCCAGACCACATCTTCACCATCTAAAATGGGGCTTGAGGAAAAGAACAGAGGGTAGTGGTGGGGGGTATCTAGAGTGGCACTAGGTGTATCCTCTCAAGAATGCTCTTGTTTTAAATTTGTTGAGGTTCTTGGAACCTCTGTACTTAGAACTATCATCGATTAGGTAGAATTCTGGAGTTCTGAAAAATGGAGACCATTTGGATTGTCCAATGCCCAAGAATCTCATGGGGCTGAGAGGATTCTTTTGGGTTATGCAGTTACCTCTGGTGAGTTAAGTCAAGGTTTTCCACGGTTGGGAGCACCATTCAGAGACTTGACCAAGAAGGGTGCTTTTCATTGGACCAGGAGGTAAATCAAACATTCAACAAAATGAAGGAGGTTATGAGCACATGCCCTATTCTAGCCCTTCGAGACTTTAACATTTGTCTTAGAGTCTTGTGCTCCAGGAAGTGGGGATTGGGCTGATCTTGATCTTGAGGCCACCATTTTGTTTGAGAAGCGAAAGCTCCTTGAGTTGGAGAGACTCTATATCCTATTCGACAAGGAGATGCTAGCGATCATACATGCCTTAACCAAATCAGTGATATCACGGTTGTATGAGGTTTTATGAGTAGTGATACATAATAGTCTCAAGTATTTCCTTGATCAGAGAGACCTCAGCGAGAGGCAGCAGTAGTGGGTCTCAAAGATCCAAGATTTTGATTTTGACATTGAGTATGTCGAGGGAAAAAAGGAATATAGCGGTCTTGCTTGTCGAGGAGGCCAGCTGGGTGTTCGATGATGGACGTTTTCACAGAATTGGAAAGCTCATTTGTTGGTGGAATACTCCAAAACAAATTTGCTTGTGAGGTATTGGATGGGAAGGTACAGGACGACAGGTATAGATTCATAGACGACATCATCTTCTATAAAGAGCGAGTCTACCTAGTGCCCGGATCGTGTCTCAAAAAGAAGATTTTGGCATCAGTACATGACTCTCCATTAGCGGGCCATCATGGGTTCTTCAAAACTTATAGGCATGTCAAGGAGAGATTCTCATGGAAGGTCTCAAGGATGATGTACTAAAAAACATCTGGGAGTGCACGACTTGTCGGCCGGAACAAGTCCGAGCAAACACACCCGCACGACTACTACAACCTCTACCCATTCCAGGCCCAATGGAGAGCATTTCCATGGATTTCATTACGGGCCTCTTTAGAGTGCGGAGGCAAGGGCGTATATTTATTGTTGAAGTCGACAGTGACCATTACCTTTCTTATACTTCCCACAGACTATAAAGGCCATCTGAGGTAGCGAGTTGTTTTGAGGGAGAGTATTCGGTTGCATGGGTTACCATGAGATAGTCGGTGTTGGGATGGGCACTTCACATCAGCACTTGTTTTGGCGGGAAGCTTTTTTGATTAACGGAGCCACCCGAGAGCTAATACAGTACCGACTACCACCCACGAGGCAGAGATGGAGTAACAAATGGGTGGAAGGGTATCGAGGAACTATGTAGAGCAGCAATGCACTTGGGTGAGATGATTACATATGGGTGAATATTGCCCTGCTTGCTTTTCCTTATGTCTATGAGGATGCACCTTTATTCGGGCATTGTAATAGATCGCGATACCCTCCTTTATAAGTATGTTTGGGGACAGCAGGGTCCTGGGGGGCAAGGATTGGGTGGAGGAGAGTCGGAGGATTCTTCAATCAGTAAGAGAGAACTACGATGTCGAGAATCGGGGAAAGATATATCTGAGACGACACGAAGTTGAAAGCGCGGTTGCAGGTAAGGGATTTGGTTTTTCACCCAATTCTGACCATCAAGAGCATTCTCCTTGAAAATGAGTGGAGAAGAGAAGTTGAAGCTGAAGTTCTACGGGCCTTACAAAGTCATCGGGAGGATAGGCGAAATTGTATCTGACTGAAACTCTTCCAGAGGGTACCAAGATTCATAACGTCTTTCATCTCTTGCCTTAAAAATTTTGTGGGACAAGAGGTTAGCATTTCACAGGAGTTATCACCCTTGGATGAGGAGAGTCAGTTAGAACTAGTACCCGAGGAGATACTACAAATAGAGAGCGCGGTCGAGGAGTCAAGTCATCGGAGAGTGTTTGGTTAGATGGAGAGGTCTTCAGGTGGAGGATGCCACATGGGAGGAGAGCATATCTTACAACACCGAGGATTGATGTTACTTGAGGACAAACAATATCAGGAAGAGAGAACTGTAATGTCCCTTTCCAAAGTAGGCAACCAGTGAGTTAAGTAGTCCTATATGTTCTAAGTAGACTATAGTCCCGGTTGCATGAGGAACAGATGGAGAAATAAGGAGAATTGATGGCTAAGCGATGAATTAAGCCAAAATGCGGAAAAGTCACTTAAGCCTAAGTCAGCGAAGAATTAGAATGAAAATTATTTAAGGGGACTTAATTAATTAATCACTTTGGGAGGGCATACAAGCAAGTGAGGTCAATTGTGAGTGGGTCCAGAAAGGTATAAAGGGAGGAATTTGACCTAGATTCCTCATTATCGTGTTATGATTTGATGTTGAGAGTTCCGGAGGAGGAGGAGACCTTGTTTTATTGGATTTTTTGGAAACCACCACTACATTGATTGGTTTGGTGTTGAAGACACATACCCTAGCCATCCGGAGATACCATCGGTATTTCCATACAGCACTTTTCGGGGAGTAATCCATTCTTGATCGCCTTGGTAGCAGCCGGTAAGTCGATTTGAGGGTTTGGAGAGGCACTTGCGAGATCCGTATCCAGATTGCATTTTTCTTCCAACCCATTTGAGATCCGTCTAGGGTGCTTCTATTGAGCCATCTGTCGTCGGATTCTGATGGTGGAATATTGCAGATTGACTTATTCATCCATTTAGGGCGTAACTCTTCTAGACAAACATTTGGTGTTGCATACAGAGTATCATAGCAGATCCGGACAAATCCTTACGACCCATTTCCTTATTTGGAAGGATCGTTTTGAGTGCTATAGTAGTTGATTCCGTTGGTGGAATCCTTTAGGGCACATCGGTGCTCGGCGGAGATGTGCAAACCCCGGGGTCGGATCGATTCTGTAGGGCAGTTGAGATCCAGAGCCACTCACCCATTTCAGTCTAGAGGCTAGGGGGCTTCTATTGGAGCAGTTCAGAGTGTATTCAGAGCGGTTTGAACTTCCGGGCGGAGTTTCCCGAGCGGTAAAGCGGTTCTGGTACTTCAAGATCGCATATTTTATGCGATCCGCGGGTATTTTATGTTATTTGATTGTATTCGGTCTTTGATCAAAGCATGAGATCCGGTTGACATTTATATTCTATATTTCCAATAGGCCTGTTAACCATTTTCATGCTTTCCGAGATGGGTATTATACATGATGTTGGGTAGTTGATGTTCTTTACTTTGCATGCATCCTTTATATCTTGTTTAAAACCATCATAAATATGCAACATGCACATGCAATAACATACTGGAAATATAGAGTATAAATGTCAGCTAGATCTCAAACATACAATTGAAGCGCGTCATAAAACTAGTGTATTAGATCGCGAATGAGAATAATAATAATAGATTAGTAGCAAATATCTTGATCATTGGGATCAGGGATATTTAATGCCTTCTATTCAATAACATTCCCCGAGCATCTGGAACATCAATCACTGCAATATCCATTTCGAAAATCTGCCAATATCGAAAATCGCATCAGGATGCTTTGGAAACCCTTAATCAATCCATATGCTTTTAATTGTTTGACTATCCAAAGCTCAAATGTTATGACTAAATTCGATATATTCTTAAGTTAAGTTGTTCCATTACCTTCTTAGTAGTAACATTTGAAGTTGCTCCTGAATTTAACATGCAATTGTGTAACACTGTCCTTTACCAAGTAGAGAAAGGTAGAAGGCAAATTCTTCTCATTAGTCATATCCCAATTCTGCAAAATCCTTTGGTGTTTTGCATCTGGTAGGCCATGGATGGTTGTACACCTGCTTACTTTTGGGGGTTCTTCTATGGCTTTAAGTAGTTTTTTCCTTTTGTGAAGGAATCTTAATGAGCTCTTATACTGGCACCAACATCTTCACTTTACTTAACCATCCACCTAAGTCAATGTTCAAATCTGCATTAATAGGTACATTAGACTTAGGAAAACTTGGTGATACCTTGGGAACACTAGTTTGGCGCTATCATGCCTTTATTTTCCATTCAGCTTTGGTATGTAATGCCTTTATGCTTAGCCATTTCACCTGTTGTTGGGGTGTGGGCCAGGCTATGCTTTTCTGTTACCTTATCAAGCAATACCACTCCTTGAAGTTTTCACTACTTCCATGACCACTATCATTCATCCAATCATACATGCCTCCATAGTACTTTTTACCACACATATTTATCACATTCATTTTCATAATCATTATATGCGATCCTCAAAGGAAAATTGAGCCAAGTAACCAGGTCATGAAACTCACCTGAGGCCTACAATAAGGTAAAGCTTGATGATCTACCAAGTTGATGGATTCAAAGGATTTAAGGTGGCCTTTGATCATTTTGGGGGAGGTCTTCTTGGCCACTTATCATTAGCCCTATGTTGTTATCTGTGTTTAGGACCTCTCCTTAGTAATCCAACTATTTTACCGAGCATTGATCGATTGGCATGGTTAATCTCCATTTTCTTGATGGTGGGGTGAATTCGCCAATCCCATCCTTGATGACTCTTGACCTTTGGAACCTTCTTCTTCTCATCATTAACCTTTGAAGAAGAACACCTATTGTATTGAGCTCAAGAATATTGGACCTTCCCTGGCTTCAAGCATAATGCAATTCCAGCTCTTATAGTATGGCTTGTCTTTACGCTTCTAAAGTTTGAGGATCCTTATCCCTTAGGCATACCTCATTTCACCTTCCAAAGCCTCAATATAATAAATCAAAATGGTACGCATTGGGCGGCTTAATGTCCTAGCAGAAATCTTCGCAAGCCTATTAAACTTAGTGTTAAATTCAGCCACAGTTTCATTCTCTTTCTTCTGACTAATTGGTAAGAGCAGGAAGTTGAAATCTATGTTCCTTTTTCGTCACTTCATCTCTTCCTAAACTCATTTAATATTTCCTCAAAGTTGCTAAACTTGAAACTGCGGAAAAATCAATAAACCATTCAACAGCATCTCCTTCAAGAGAATACACAAACAAAGTCATCTTTACATCTTTCATCCTTGACCCCTACAATATCTTTCCACACATCTGAAAGTTGAGGATGGGTCTTGGCACTATAGCATTGTTCCCCTGAAAGGTAAGCAACTTATCAATAGCCTTTTCAAAAACTGCATGAGGGGAACCTTGGATCGTTGCAAAGTTCAAAGGTCTCAAATAGATACTCATGGTTAAGTTAGGGTTATTAGTGGGATTATTAATAGTTAGTTGATTATTGTTTTGGAACAAGTATGGAATCGATTGAATGCTTCTTCCCCAGGCCCGTCAAGTAGCCTTCTAGGAACAAGGTGATTTAGTCTCCTCCTATAGAAAACTTTTCGGGTTCGGAAAAGGAAATAAAATCCTCCTTGTGAAATGCTCTATTTATACTTGGCAGATATTTTCCATCGAATTAGCCACTTGAAGAAACACACACAAATCAACCAATATAAAAGTTCAATACAGATTTTTAGGACTAAAGTTTTTATTACTTAGTTCTTAAAAAATCAAAGTTAAGTCGTTTTGATGAGATTAAATGACTTATCCGCAGCTCATGATGACTTAAGGATAAATGACTTATCCCGGCTGTGGCCAAAAGATGTTGCGATCCTAATACACACTTGCAGCGTGAGCTAAGTCAATGCCATTGTCTTTGGAGCCATGATGCCTGGAGGTGCAGTCCACAGCACATCACCTTAGTGGAACCTGCTGCCAGCTTCCCTAAGGTAAGCCTAGAGGAGAAGGAGTTCGATCCAAAATGGCTATGAACAAACATGCCTCGAGGACACACTGGTAAACTGGACTATGTTCTAGTAATAGAACATTTCGAGGAAATGGAAAGAAGCCGAGAAGCCCCTAAAGGTCAAAGTTCTAGATGGAAATGGAAGGTTGATAATGAGTCTTAGGTTTTCTTGAGGTTTCCAAAGCCTTGGATGAATTGCGAGAAATTAGTACCTGCCAAGACACAAGGGAAACCACTATGCAGTATAATATGTGAGTTGGATCAGCAAAGTTAGGCTAGCTTGCTGCCCCTAATTTGCAGCAACAAATAACAGTATAGATCAGTGAAGAAACAAGTATAAGAGTTGCTGTCAAGTTGCTAAAAGTCCAATGAAATGTGCTTGAAACAAAGTAGATAATCGCTAGAGAATTCCACGATCTATAGCATGAGACTTTAACAATGAACTATGGCTGTCATAATAGATGTATGCAGAAGTATTTTGCAGCCTTATGGCTGTAAGAAACTTGTTGTGACAGCAATGAATCTAGCCACTAAAACTTGCAGAAACCCTAACCTAAAGTCACTCAAAAATTGTATTAAAGCTAGTAGAATAAATTGGCAAATTCTCCTTGTAACTTTAAAGCCGATTGAGGAGCACACAAGTTATGAGTGACTTTTGGTTAGGGTTTCTGCGGTGAAATTACCAGCCTTATGGCAGTAGCAGTAAGACTTATTGCATAAAACTTATCCAATTAAATCAGCTCTTAGTTAGCTCAATGGCTGTGCCTAGGTTAGTAGAAGGTTAGGGTAGATTTAGGCCTAGTCTAGGGTTATTTTGGGAGCTATTTAGGGTTAGTAGGCTGGGGTTAGTGCAGCCCTAATGGCTGGGATTAGGGTTACTGCAGAAACAGAATTTGTGGTTGAAAGGGGATGCCTCAATGAGGCGAGGTAGCTCAAGGCTAGGGGAATAAACCTCAAGTGAGAAAACCAAAATCTTGAAATTTCACATTTACCAATGCACAGCAATTTATATCTCCAATGCAATATTAGTACCTTTAGTTATGGGTTAATGGGGTCTTAAAGAAAGAGCTAGGACTACTAAATCCTTGGGGGTGTAAAATCCTCTTACTTCCCAAGGTAAGTAACCTAGCTAGGGTTTTGAAATTAGGGTGTAAAATCCTTATACTTCCTCCAACAGAACCCACACAAATAATTTTAGAAGCTTGATAATTATGGTGGAAACTAGGATAGGATATATGTGCTTGCTCCTATCTATCCTTAACCAAAAACAACCTTAGCTTGAATTAACAATGATTAGTAACAAACCCAAAGAAACATACCAATCCAAGAAAAGCCTTTAACATGCCAATGTAAACCACGACAATAAGCTAGAAGTGACCTCCAAGAAATAGCACATCATCATCCCACCATCACACCATAACCAAAACCATTCATAGCACAAGAGACAGAAAAACTCCAGTGGCGAAAATTTCAGCCTTAATCTCTTTCTCACAATGGGAGGTTATGTTATGGAATGATATCTTATGATCTCTATTTATACAAGATGTCTCCAAAATAGTTTGTCCACATAATATTTGTAAACTTTTCAGACCCCACCCAGTTTCAAGTCTCAACTGAGACATCTCATTATTAAATGCCCAAAACGGTTTATGATAAAATAATTTCTGATTATATAAACAAATCTCAGAGCCAAACATTAGGATCTGAACAACAATAAATGCGAAATAAATAATTATATTAACAGACTAACTCAGAAAATAAATTTTTTACAAATATTTTTGGTTTAACATTGACCTTGGAAAAACCGACAAGGGGAAAAACAGTGAGAGGGGCTTTTTATTATTTTCAGAACTCAGAGAAATCTTCTGTTACAGCAAAAATATTCACAGCAAAATTACACAAACTTATCTCGAAGGCAGGCCAAATAACCTCTAGAACAGTCTCAAAATTCTGCTCCTCGATTTCTGTGCAATAAATCTATACCACAGTATGCCTGTCACAACATTTAATGCTGTCACCGGACTGTATGAAAAATTGTGCCACAATTTTTTGGGTTTGTTATATGGATTTTTCAGCATTAATTGTGCCTTGATTTCTGTGCATATTATACCTCGAAATGCGTGCACCTCCTCTGTTGTATGGACTATACTTTTCTCTATTGTACGACCTATCCAAAATCCATGCGACCTCTTCATTGTGTACCTTCTTCCTCGATTTTTGTGTTGTACCTTTGTCTTGGAATGCGTGCCAATCTCAACAAACTTCCTCTTTTCTTTCGCTCGATTGTTCTCTCTCTCTTGCTCTCCAAACTCATCAAGAAAGAAAAATGAAGAAGATGGGGGTGCCTCCCTTACTCTAATCGACTCAATGAGGGAAGGTGAAAAGTCATCCGATCCAATGATTGAGATTAGACAAGATGAGTGGTGGAGATTAAATCACTCAACTAACCCGCATTCCCTAAGTTAAAAAAAATCACCTTTTAATTTACATCTCATAAATTAAATGGCTAGGGTCCACATTACATATTTTCCCACCGCTTAGGCGCCTAGGTGATGAGAAACCTTGCCTAGGTACTTTTTAATGTTTAACACGCTCCTTCTTACCGAGGAAGGTGTTACTCTCCACCCCAAGCTTATCTCGAGTGCAAACTTCCCTTTCCCAGCGTTTATCTTAATTATGTCTACAACCTCCTCATCTGTGGATATATACTATAGCTCAATTTGCTCTTCTCTAAACATAATCTTTGATGAAGAGATGCCGAATCTCAATGTGCAGACTTGTCATGGAATATTGGATTCCCGGAGAGTTTGATACAACTTTGATTGTCCTGATGAAATCTGTCGGTCATTGCACAGCAAATAATCCCACCAACAACTTATGAAGCAAAAGGGACTCACAACTGGACTGACTAGTAGCCATATACTCAACCTCAGCAGAACTCAAAGACATTGACTTTTGCTTACAGTGAACCAAGACACCCTTTGCTAAACCCAATCGAAACATCAACACAAAATTACTCTTCATGTCAGCGACACATCTTGCCTAATCACGGTCAGTATGGCCCACCAATGAACTCCATCCCTCTTTCGGATGGTCAAACCATAATCCGCGTACCACATGATGCTTAGCACATGTTTTCATGCAATGCATCTCCCTAGAGCTCCACCATAAAGCCCGACTAAGAGTGTTGACAACAAAAACAAATATATGGTCTAGTGTTGACCAAATACATCCAACAAATCGATCAATTGGCTGATATAGTGGAATCAACCAAAACTGTGACTCGAGGCTTGAGCTAACTTCAATTAATCATGGGTGTGGACATGGGCCTAGAATCCTCCATGGAATCTCCTCGAGAATGTCACCAAAGCATACTTCCATGACTGAGAGAAAGATGTTTCCAGGCTCGTGCCAAACCTCCAACCCTGAAAAATAATGCATTAGTCCAATATCTTTCATCTCGAACTCAAGCAAGGTACATTATGCAACTAAAGTAATGGAATCTCTCAACCCTTGTGATGAAAAGATCATCAACATATAATTCGAGTAGAGAGGATCCTCTCCAACCACAAAGAAGTACAGGAGGATGTCCAATTGAGAGGATCAAATGGATGTGAAGACACATTTACGAATGGTCTCATCACAGGAGGAGGTGTATTGAGCATCCATTGGGCTTTGAGGTGCATGGAGAGAGTCACTTATGTGTGTAGATTGAAGAAGGCATTATATGAACTAAAACAAGCACAACGAGCTTAGTATTATAGGATGGCCTACTTGCAACAATTGGAGCCCGAGAAAGGTGATGCAATCCCAGCACATGCTTCATTGTGGTTGGAGAGGATCCTCTCCTTCTCTTGCTATATGTTGATGATCTTTTTCATTCTGAGAGTGAGACTCTTTACTAAATTTGTAAGAAGAGCCTTGCTTCATAGTTTGAGATGATTGATATTGGATTGATGCATTAGTTTTTGGGGTTGGAGGTTTGGCTGGGAACCTAGATACTTCTTTGTGGGATAGGGAAGTATGCTTGTGACATTTTGAGGAGATTCCATATGGAGGATTGTAGGTCCATGACCACTCTCATGATTACTAACTGGAAGAAGTTTCATGCTTATGAGTCATAGTTTGTGGATTCCACTTTATATCGTCGATTGATACGGTTCATTGATGTATTTGGTCCAGCTTACCGGACCAAATATTTGTTTTGTTAATCCAACACTCTTGGAGTGGGTTTATGGTGTAATAGGAGGGAGTGCATTGGGTGGCAGCAAAACATATACTCAGGTATCTATGTGGTAAGTGGATTATGGTCTGGGCTATCTGAGAGGGGATGGAGTTGATTGGTGGGCTATACTTGATTGATTGAAGGGATGTGTGAGTGATGGAAGAACTTGGATCTTGTTTGGGATTGGAGGCTCAACAATAAGGTCTTGAAAGTTGTTCGGAAGCAAAGTCAATGGCTTTGAGTTCTCCAGAGGCTGAGTATATGGTTGCTGATCAAGCGGTTGTGAGGCCCTTTGGCTTACTTAGAGATTCTTGGTAAGGATTATTTAGTGTCTGCAGTTAGAGACCCACTATGATTTACTATTATAATCTGAGTTGTATCAAACTCTCTTAGAAACCAATTTTTCATGACAAATTTAAGCACATTGAGATTTGATATCACTTTATCCGGGATTATGTTTAGAGAGAAGCAGTTGAGCTACAATACATATATACAGATGAGAAAGTTGCGGACATACTCACTAAAGAGAAGCTTTGGGCAAAACAAAATTTCTATTCTTTAGGGACAAGCTTGGAGTGGTGAGTAACACCTTCCCCGGTAAGAGGGAGTGTTAAAATAAATAAAGATGATACCGGGCAAGTGTTTTTCATCACCCTAGGTGCCTAAGGGGTGAGAAAATGCCTAATGTGGACCCTAGTCATTTAATTTATGAGATGTAAATTTAAAAGGTGACTTTTTGAACTGAGGGAAAGTGGGTGAGTTAAGTGGTTTAATCTCCACCACTCATATCAGATCTAATCTAAACCATTGGATGAGATGACCTTCACCTTCTCCTCATTGAGTCGATTAAGGTAAAGAGGTGCACCCTTTGAGGTTGTTGTTGCATTTTTGGAGAGCAAGAAGAAGAGAGGCCAGAGCTTGAGAAGAGGAGGTGCTTGAACATTGCTGGCACAAATTCCAAGGCAGGTACAACCACGATTCCAAAGCCGGAAAGGTACAACAAAGTTAAGGAGGTTGTACGGTATGGATTTTGAGAGGTTGTACAACTTATAAGGACACTCCGTACAAAAAGTAACCAATATGCATTTTGAGGCAATGTGGCACAATTTTAGAGGTGCATTTACTGCTGAAAAGTTATTTATAAATAGAAATGTGGGCTTGATTTTCTAGACAGTCTGTATAGCATTTAATGCTGTCATAGCCGTACACAGTATGGATTTCTAGCACAATCGAGGCATAATTTTGTGGTCTTTTGAAGGAGGAATTGCTCAAAATTTGAGATAAGTTTGTGTAATTTTGTTGTGAATATTTTTGCTATAACTGAAGATTCTATGAGCTCTGAAATAATAAAAATCCTTTTCACTTACGGTTTTCCCCTTGTGGGTTTTTCTAGGGTCTTTGTTAGACCAATAATCATTGCAATTTATTCCTGAATATGGTGCTGCTGATATAAATTATTTCTGCATTAAATCTTGTTCAGAAAAATCCTCATGTTTTAGTTAGAAATTTGTTTATATCTTAGGTATTTTATGGTTGTCATAAAAAACTGGGTTTTGGGCATTAAAAATTGACTGAAAATCAACAAGACTTGAAACTGGGTGGTCACGAAAATTCACAGAATAATGCCTCCAAAATGCAATAGAAGGATGAAGATGTGATCTACCAAGAGCCTTCTCGAGATGAATACCAAAGATCTCCAAGATCTTGAAACTCCCATGTGCTCTAGAAGAGCACCAAACCTTTCATCACATAAATCTAATGGTGCCATACTAAGTATCTAGGTTGCCCTGCAGGCCTTTGTAAAACCCCGACTCTGGTGTGATAGCTATGTTTTCGGTCCTTGATCACTAAACTCAGAGCCTCCGTGTCAACCCTGCTTTGCTTCTGGAAGTGTCCCTTCACTCTGTTAATATCCCTATGTTGTCAACCCTACTATATAGCTCTAGTACACCAGGGTTGAGAAATGCTAGCATACTCTCCCAACTCCTCTTTGAAATGAGGGTGGCTAAGGAATCATGTCTTGACTTGTGATGTTGACATACCAAATATGCCCCCATGTGCCTCATAACATCATCCTTGAGATCCTCCCATGAGAATCTCTCTCTAATCCATCTGGCTTGAGTCATGAAATGGCCAAGTTTTCCAACCATAGGTACAACATGTATAGTCCTCAAGATCTCTAATATTGCTTGTTGTGACCATACATCCTGCCAATTGACATCATAGTCCTCATCAGAGGCATCTGTCCTACTTTGCTCCCCGTCCTTATCCCAATGAGACTCTGAACCTATCCACCTCTGAAATATCCTCTATGCCATGGCTAAGGATGCTATCCGTCATGCCCAAGACCTCATATGTCTGTCTCGGGCGAACCTCCCCTATCCTGCTGCATATAATGAAATATCCTATCAGGTCTTTGTCTAATAACTCTCCATGTTCCATGCAACTGGATATCTTCCCTTATGCTGCTGTATATAATGAAAGTATCGAGGAAGGCTAACCGAATTAATTGCAACTGAATGTAGGACTGGTCAGTGTCATATGCATTGGTCAATCCCAAAGGAAGCGATCAAGAACTCATCCACTAACACCCATGGTGAATAATCACTTGTACTCCTTACTAATCTCAAACCATCGCGTATAACAGTAGGTAACTCCACAAACGGATGGTCAATTACACTCCCTCCATCATCATGCATAAGACTGTTGCTACTGAGAAGGTGATCTCCTAGATCCATGTATTGCTGCAAGGAGAGGAATCTCCATGCTCGACTAAGTGTGTCTCCTCCCTACAATCCAATACATCCCCCTTGAGATCCTGTACACCTCTACATGCCCCTGTGAACTACCTCTCATCTCGTGCCCTTGTATACTCATGCAAGCTCTCGTATCCTCCTACATCATCATGTATCCAAGGCGTACTGCTGGGTCAACCTCTACATGGATGTCAACCAATCCTGGGCTTAAATGGATGTGTCCTCCATAGCTTCCTCTGTGGCTCTGTAATCCCCATGTGTATGTGTATGACCAACTGTCTCAGAATCCCATATGAATGGTGGTCCCTGTGACAAATGAACATCCTCAAGCGTCTCTGGGTCAGGTCTCCATAATCATTAGTGATCCTGGGTACTCCTCACTCTCCTCCATCAACTGGCACTCCTCTACCAAAACACCAACATACTCTGGCGATGCAGCTGAAGTATATATCCGACTCTCTACTGAAATAGATGTAGTGAATCCTTGACTAGTCTCATCAAGGAGCTCCTCTAGTATGGACTCCGATTCTTGAATATGTGTGCCTTTCAAGAATTCCTGTGCTTACCAGCTCATGAGTGAGTCGTTCCACCTTAGTCTCCTTCTTCAACGCCCTATGATACATCTCTCCAACCACCAAAAGGTAATCTCTATCCATCGATAACTTCTGGTAGTCGGTCCTCATCACAATCACTCTCTCCTTAGTGTTGGAAGTCATCAATGGCAAAGCTCCCCATCTGAACTATCATGTGCCATTGACGCCCTCCAACAATACTTTGCTACCAATGCATGTGTATCATCAATGTGTCGAATGGATGTCATGATCATGTCCTCTTTGACCCTCAATTGTCCTGCCAGTTGTCGTGACTCCTGAATCCTGATCACTGTCCTGCTAAGGTGCTACCTCCATGACTCCTTCTACTAATGTCAATAGTGGAATCCTAATCAATACACTCCTCAAGAGCTAAAGCACCGTACTACTCACTGTCCACTGTGCCACTGAATCCTTGTAATGTTCCCAAGTCAATTTTTTCGCTCGAAATACTAATTGTTCACTATTTGTTGCCGAATCCTTATACACACTTGCAAAAATGAGCTAAGTCTGCTCACTTAGTGTGTCCTTAGAGCACAATACCTAGGTCAAAGCCCACGTTGTCCTTTGACTTGAACCTCTTCCGTCTAGGCTTACTCCTAGGGAAATAGGGAGTGAACCTAGTTACTATGTGAATTATTAAATGAATTTTAAGAGTTAATTTTAGTTTGTTAAAAGGTGAGGAGAAACTAGCCTATGGCAGCAAGCAAAATGCAAATGCAAATCGTTGGAATGAGAATCAAGCCTTTCCCTAAGTCAACTATGACTAGTGCCTAAGGTTGGGCAAGGGGTCAATAAGATTACACAATTAAAGAATTAAATACAACTTATACAAGAGACAAATAATGCTATAGGATACAACAAGATCTACGTTACATTTGAGATACAAATTGAAATACAAGATAGCTTATAATGAACAAGATGAATTTAGATGATTACACCATATACATGAAAGAGACAATTAGATAAATGAAATATTCAATTCACAAAATGAAATGATTAAATATATCATACATAAAACTTTATGAACAAGAGTAAGCACATTAGATGATATTACAAGTATACAAAAGGGAATTCGATTTTAGACCAATCACATAAGATGTCACAACATAGATATTACCTTGAAATGTTGATTGCTTTAAAATACCCAAATGTTTGAGAACTCAAATTGCCTTAAATGTGATTGTGAGATTTGAAATGAGAACTTGCTTGTAAAATGAATCCGCACCACCATAAGATTGCTTGCCAGAATGAGAATTGGATATTATTATGTGTGAAATGAAAATGTGTTGCAAGTTTTATGAAATGTAGTGTGTAACTTGATTTTATTAAATTTTATGTGTCACTTCAATTAGGGGGATTTAAGTGTGAATGTTTGTGTCCTTGACTATGTGACTACCCCAAAACTATTATTGTTCACACCAAAGAGAGTGTTGGATGCTCAAAAGTATGGCAACGAGGCCTACCCTAGCTTCATAGGTCAAACCCAAAGTTTGCAAGGTACTCCACTTGGAGGATGCCGAGCACCGTGAGATCGTCCCAGACCTAGCACCCCAAGCTTCTTTCCAAGTGTTTGTTTTGATGGTGCAAGAACAACAATTGGTAGTGGATGCCTAGGTACTACCTCCAACCTTTGCCCTTTCTTGTCACCCAGGATCCAGAGACTAAGTGACTACCCCAAAACTATTATTGTTCACACCAAAAGAGAGTGTTGGATGCTCAAAAAGTATGGCAACGAGGCCTACCCTAGCTTCGCAGGTCAAACCCAAAGTTTGCAAGGTACTCCACTTGGAGGACGCCGAGCTCCGTGAGATCGTCCCCGACCTAGCACCCCAAGCTTATTTCCAAGTCTTTGTTTTGATGGTGCAAGAACACCAATTGGTTGTGGATGCCTAGTTACTACCTCCAACCTTTGCCCTTTCTTGTCACCCAGGATCCAACTAAGTGGCAAGGGGAGAGAATACGGGGAAAACGTTGGGAAATAAATTTTAACTTGAGCAATGATTTTGATATTAAAACAAGCCTTCCGTTATTGCAAGGAATGGCTTGGGGCCACCCTCTTGCAAGGTGGGGCAAAGTAAAAGTATTGAGATGCTTTATTAGTTTGCCTTAAACAAATGATGAAATTGGATTATTGCTTGCTTTACAAATTAAATGAAATTATTGTTGTCTCACTATTCCGGTCATGTGGAGGCGCAATGCCTACCGTTTGACCAATGAGGGTATAACTAAATTATTGAAATTAAATTACTTTGAAAGAATGTAAAGACTTGAAAGAAAAACTACTCCAACAATGGCACAAGTGGAGGCACAATGCCTACCGTGTTGGCCAAGTTGGGTATTATGAAAGAAAATAAAGACTTTGGAAATAAAAATTCAAACCCCACAACTATGGCACAAGTGGAGGCACAATGTCTGCCGTATTGGCCAAGTATGGGTGTAAAAATGAAAAACAAAAAAGGGGAATTCTAACTATTACAATATCAGAATTTTATGTGCAAATTCACAAGAAGGCCACCCAAGAGACTTCAAGGGTGGTTTACAATAATTTTAGTAAGATAGAAGGAGGGTGGACTTGATGTCCAACTTGACAATGCCCTTTGGAGGCCTTTGGGACTAAATGGTTTGTAGCAATTCTCCCTTTAAGCTAAAAATCTGCAAGAAATAATGTTAAAGGATATATCCAAAAATGCTACTAAACCAAGACAATATTAGCCCAATGATACATAAACTTAAATGGAAAATTTGAGATTTATTTGAAACTCTTAGAACTCATCCCACATCATAACAATATAGAGGATGAGAAAGTTGCATGAGAAAGGAAAGAAAGCAAGGTTAGATAAGCATAAAAACTTTGATATGATTAAAAGAGTTTGGCCTTCCACTCTAAATCCACTCTTCCAATCCCAATAGTGATTCCCCAAATCTTGCCTTTGCTACACAAGAACAATAGAGGTGAGAGCATCCAAATAAAGCTTGTAAAATACTTTCCAAACTAAC
>SNQJ01S0179656.1:0-19531 GCA_010110895.2 Picea sitchensis | reverse complement strand
TAGCCAATAGATAGTCCAAGCGTAACTACTAGCTGCAGCAGCTGCAACGGCAGCTCTCCTCCAAACCTGCGCAGAAACTGGGCAACTGCAGTGTGCACAAGTGCTGCTCTGAAATTCTGAGACTGCCTGCCAGAATGAGAACTGGCCTCCTGTATTTATACTAATTCTGGCTAACTACCTGGGCCGACTTCTCATTCTGGGTATTTGTCTGTTCAGTATATATTATTATTTCTGGCCAATTTCTTCTCTTGGAGGCTAATAACCTAATATAAATTATCTTCTTAAGCCGACAAATCTTCTAGAGTTATTAGCCAACTCATTAGGGTTTCTTCTTGCTTCCCGGACTATTCTATCCTCGTCAGGTTTACACGTGGAGGTAAATACCTCCCGCAGCTACCATAATATCAACACTATACTCTCTCTCCAAAAGACCAATCATAGATTTCAAACTTTAATGCACAAATTCATGGGTATATGCAACCTTTTAATAAAGCACGTTTTCTAAAGTGTTTTTCACTTTTTCCTACAAATGCCTTTATTCCATAAAGTGCATCCTGCTTTTGTATAAAAGGTTTTGATCCTTGTCTAGTATGTGGACCATTACATGTCATCTAGTAAGGGGATTTAAACTTTTCACTCTTTTGTAATACATTATAAAAAAGAAGACAAAAGAGTGTTTTTGGCAATGTATTGAGTACCATTATTTCACACCACAACAATACTATTATCTCATGGGAATGATTTTTGTGGCATTGTCTTTTTCTTACATTATTTTTTAGCATGTTATCTGCTCCAGCTCACGATTACATCTTTTCGCCAAAAAATTTCATATCTAGCTCAAAATAATGGACATAGATGGGTTTCATCTTCACTTGGGTTGTGTTACTTTATGTTGTTGAAACAATGGAAAACAACCTATTATTTCTCTTCACATTGAGCAGATTATGGCCCAATCCAGATTTGGGAAACAAATTTGAATAAAAATCAAATACACTTAAGAACATGCTGTCAAAAAACCATTACACCCATATACCCTATGTTAAAACAAATCTAGCACACCCAAATGATGTAAATTCCCAAGCAACAACGGGCTAGTCTTCTGCAACTCAAGAAGGCTATTGATTGTCACCACAGTAGCTCTTCCTCTCACTTATGATTGGCTCTTTTCCAACTAAAGGGAGGCTTCCCTAAAAGGTAGGATTGCTAAGGCTATGGAGTGGGAGGTACAAGGTGATTTATGAAGAATAAGCCTTAACAAAACAAGTTGATGTAGTATAATCGAATAATGAATGGTGTGACAAAGAAAGATGAAGGAAAACCCCAAGACCAAGTGCCTAATCAAACATTGGGCAAATGGAGTCAAAGAAGCATAGATCAAAGAGGGTGAGTGCATGAAAATGTAGGGCAATAAGGGCTGCGATGCATGCCACAAAACAGTCTTAGCTTGCTGATTTTTATAGCAGAAAATTACCTTGGAAGGCTAGAGGTGCCATACTTCAGCATTGTTATGAAAGTGAGGTTATGTTAATCTATAAAAATTGGGTTTCTTAGATGCAAGGTTAACATGAAAACAATGGCAATAAGAGGGATAAATCCTCGCATTACTATATCCAAATGAAGCATGGTTCATTACTAGGCATTTGTAACATGCTACAAGGATCTCCTACTACAAAAATCAACATATGAAACAAGAGCACAATGAAAGCCTCACATAAAAAATGACAGTATACCTCTAATCCTCCATCCAAGCTCCAAGCATATGATGTACAAATGAAGTCCAAGGGAAGAGCTCCTCAATCCCCAAAGTCTCAACAACCATTAAAATGGACTAAGAGCTCCTCTTTATAGACCAAGTCTCTTCTCTCATACAATAAAAAAAACATTATTTTCTAACTCCATGACAAGTCAAACAAATATTATAACAACGGAGTAGTTAGATCCCTCCTCAATCCATGGTTGACCATGTCACAACATACAAACACAAGCCTCTCAAGGATAACTTGCCCTCCTCCGAAAATAGGAAAGAAGTTACATCAAAGGTATTCAAGAAAGGGCATACAACTATTAATAGGCATGGTAACTAGTTCAACATGAAAGATGTCCACATAAAATTCGCCCTACAAGAATGGATGCAAGCAAAATAAAATTAAATAATCTTCAACCTAGAAGGATGTGTTCATGGGTCCACCTAGGAAAGCTCACAAAGTGCATCCTCCAAGGTGCATGAGGAAATAAACAATAAAATTTTCCTCCAAGCAAAATGTTCCATAACCAACCTCCAAAAATAGCAAGTGGTCGACAAAATGCATGTAACCAATGCACATGTGTAAATCCCAAGTTAACCAACTGCATGGATGAATGTGCATGATGCCAAGTAGATGGAGCACTCTACAAGAAATGATGCAGTCAAACCCCAAAATAGCAACTGGACCATCTCCAAACAAGACAAATCCAAGGAGATGGGGCGAATTAGGGTTTTGACCATGCCAAAAATCCAAGAAATAATAAAATATATACCCCCAAAAATAGCAAGACATGTCTCCACAAGTGCCCCCTCCAAGAATATGCTCAAATATAGTAAGAAGACCAAGTAAGAGAATGCAAAAGCCATGCATTCGACCCTCCAAGTATGCATCATGCCTCTCAATAAAATCCTCCATAACCAACTCAAATAAAATAATATATATGCCAAGTCGAAAGGGTGAGGGCACTCTCCAATGAAGGTCAAAAGATGACAAGTGTAGCTGAAATATCCATGCAATAAAGATGAGAGAGCATCTACAATATGTTCTCCCTAGAAAGCAATGTCATGTGACTACCTCATCCACCCAACAAGTAAAAAAATATCTCCATGTGAAGTGCACACTAGGAAGAAATGCTAAAGTGGTTGAAACTCATAATGTCACAACAAAACCGTGTGTTGTTTCCCAATACCATCAATAAATCCCATCAAACAATGTGCACAAGCAAAAGTGTACCCTAGGAGAATGTGCCAATCTCTCCAACAATAAAATAATACATATAAACCTTGGCAATTGTACCCAATAGAGGAGGGATCCATAATAAAACCTCAAATAACCACCCAATAAACCCTCCAAGTGTGAACAGGCAGCAACTGAAGTAGGGCACTCAAGTAATTAACCTCCAAGGTAGTAAAATGGATTAACTTAACCATTAATGGTTAAATCAACCTCAACATGTGTGCACAAAGGTTAATGTTGAAATAAAACCATAGTCCAACCTCCCAAAAGTCACCAATTGATTAAATCACCATGAACAAGTGTTCCAATGAGGGGGGGTGTGCTCCAATAAGTTTGTCCCATGGAAACAAGATGTATCTCCTAGAAAAGACCTCGACGATAACAACACATTGATAATATAGAAGCTCCACCTAGGTTTGAACCTAAGGCGCACCTACAAAGGACTATAACATGATCGATACTCTATCAAACCTTAGAAAAAGGATTGATCAACAAATATATATGTAGTACTCCCCTCTCTAACTCAATCTTTAGGGGATAAAAAGTACATCCACAAGGTTAATAACATCATCAAACACATTCCACCTATATGATGTCTAGCAAATGTTACAAATGTCAAGTCATATCACCTAGAGAAATCCCACCAAGGCAAAGTGCACTACCACAACATGTCCATCATCTAGCCATATCAACATCATAAGAGAAGGGGACAAATATAAATGCTAACCCATCGAATCATCAAGTGTGTCCCCATCACACATCAGATTCAAGAGGTCTATGTAGAATACCCCTCCTAGTGACAAGCCAACATCACCATGCAAACTCACTAGAAAACTCCAACAACGTCATTGTTAGAGTGTAGCTCAGGTGGGTAATTCTTCCACATTAGGAGTGTCTAGTAATGTGGAAGAAATACAAATTATGACTAGACAACAGTGTAATGGTGGGGACCACTCAAGCCAACTTGAGATTAAGTACCCACCCATGGATCAAGTTCTTGATAAAAAGGATCCTAGGGTCAAGATTGCACAAGGAAAAGTCTAGGGCTACAAATAGCCTAGCAGCTCCTCTTTCAAACACACAAACAAGAAAAGGGAGGTCGCCCAAGAGTGAGGAGGCGCTCCAAAGAATTAAGAAGCTCGAGGCAGGGCCAACAACATAACAAAGAAGAAGAGGACGAGAAGGGTCAAGATAGAGACCAAGTCGAGTCTCATTGTGTAGACAAGAGAGCAAGTAGGACCAGAGACCAAATCGGGTTCATTGTGTGGATGAGGAGCCAAGTAGGGCCAGCAATTGTTCTAGTTATCAAAGGAGGCCGAGCTAGGGCCAGCAACCATCCCAGTCAATGAATAGAGGCCAAGTTGGGTCTGAAGGAGGTAAAATAGGCCATGATAGGGAAAATACTCAACTGCACCAAGCAACAAACAGAGAACAAGGAAGAAGAATCCATATTGTACGAGTTTCGTACGGACTGCACATTCACCCAACAAAGAAAGGAAACCATGTCCAGGTCAGAGATCAATATATAAGTTGTGTTTTTGTAATGAAACCATTCAAATATGGGTTGTGTTGCAGCATCAGTTTTGTTTTGTGGATCTATTGAGTATTACCAGCAAGAGTACGGACCCATACAGGTCGTACAGTCTATGTAAACTCAGCCTGAGTGAAAGTTATGCTTACAGAGCACTGTTATGGATAAGATTGCCCTGTTTTGATGCTATTTATTGATTTTGTGTTACTTAATGGTGTGGTTGTCATAAGAAAAGAGAAGACACTAACTTAGTCTTATTTTTGTTCAAAAGTATTTTATCTTTCCCAGTTTTATTTCTTCATGGTATCAGAGCAAGGTTCTGACCACCCAAATAGAAGAAGTGTTTAAACCTTGTGTTGCAGACACAAGGGAAGAGTTTGAAGTTGAAGAAGGGACCAAGTAGGGTTGATCTGCTCAGAGAAAGAGGAAGTAAGTTGGAACTGAGAGGAGTAGCAATATGGCTACTAACCTCCAACTATGTACAATGGAAGTACAGAGTGAAAAATGCTCTTCAAGAGAGCAGGGTTTGAAATATTGTTGAAAACCCAGTATCAATTCACAATAATGCTAAAGATAGAGAAACATATTTTGCTTCAGAAATACGTGCTCAGAGGATCCTTCTAGATGGAGTGAAGGACCATCTAGTACCAAATATTGGCGAAAAACGGATTGCACATGAAATGTGGGCACATTTGAAAGGTCTGTTTGAAGCCAATCATGAGAGAAAAATCATGGCTCTAAAAGAAAGGATCCAGCACACCAAAATGTCCAAGGGAGAAAGTGTGACAGGTTATCTGACCAAAGTAAAGCTTAGATGAGCTCCTTGCGGTTGGGGTAAAATTATCCGCAACTGAAATAGTTCGTTCTACCTTGAGGGGCGTTCCCAAGGAATGGGACTCCATCTCAAGGGTAGTGGCCAGGGAGAAACTGTCAAATTAGGACAGGCTATGGAATGATTGTTGTCAAGAAGAGATGAGGAGAAGCAGAGATGTGGATAATAACGAGGAGGAGGAAAACCTTGCTCTTACCTCCAAGAGGGGACGCAGAGGAAGAAGAGGAACAGCCTTTAGAGGGGGGCTCACAAGTGGAAAACCAAAGAAAGATCTGTCACACGTCCAATGTTGTGTGTGGAGAGATTTGACACTTTGCTAGCCAGTGCACTCAAGCTAAGAAGGGCTTTGGTGAAAGAGGGAGGAGAAAAGAGATAGCAACCTCAGCAGAAGTCAAAAACAAAGAAGAGGAAGAAGAGCAGCAGTTAATTGCCACAACTAGAGAGTTTTCTCGAATGTTTAAGGGCGAGTACACTCTGTTTTTGGATACAGAGGATAGAACCAAGGCAGGTTGGTACATAGACAGTGGGGCCACAAGTCACATGACAAAAAGGTAACACATAATTTAAGTGGAAACCCTTTCGAGAGAAAACCACAAAAACTTTTCTTTATAATTTTGTAGGCAACAAGCTACTATTACCAAAATTTGTAGGCACCGACCTACTGGAGACGCCAATCCCCATTGATACAAATCTCGATAGGTACTGACCTACTCTTACAAATCTTCATAGGCACCAACCTATTGGAGACACCAATCCCCATTAGTACAAATCCCGATAGGCACCGACCTACTCTTACAGATATTTGTAGCCACCAACCTACTAAAGACACCAACCTCACCGCTAAGCACCAACTGAGCAAGAGGCACCAATCTCTTTGTTTGAGCGGCACCAACCCTCAATTACAAAATAACTTCTTCAAAAGATGATGAACATTTACATTGCCTTCACCAAGTCTGCTTGTTACTTCTACCTTTACCAGATCTGCTTGCTACTTCTACCTTCACCAGATATGTTCGCTATTTCTGCCCTTCACCAGATTTGTTCGCTATTTCTACCTTCACCAGATTTGTTCGCCATTTCTGCCTTCATGAGATCTGTTTGCTAGATATGCCTTCACCAAATTTTTTGCCTTCACGAGATCCGTTCGCTAGATCTACCTTCGCCAGATTTGTTCGCTAGTTTTGCCTTCACGAGATTTGTTCACTGAATCTACCTTCACGAGATATGTTCGCTAGATCGTCACATATATATTCTTCTTTGTCACATACCTAATCACTCTCTCCTTTTGGAATGATATATTCCAACTTCACTAATATCATATTCTTCTCTTTAAATATTACATTTCCACTCATCTCACACACTCTTCTTTAAATATTACAGTTATTTATATACATCATCATGACCCTTTTTAAACAAGATGTGTTGATTCATTAATTAAATAATTAATTCTTTTTTATTTCACCTTTGCGCAAACCATGGGAAAATACCATGGGCTTCCAAAACCATGGGGTTGAAACCACCAATGGTAAAATCAATTGTAAAATATTTCTTTGACTTTTTACTTGTACTTTTACTTCCAAAACCACGGGC
Source organism: Picea sitchensis (assembly GCA_010110895.2). Lineage (NCBI taxonomy): Eukaryota > Viridiplantae > Streptophyta > Pinopsida > Pinales > Pinaceae > Picea > Picea sitchensis. The sequence goes on along the minus strand of SNQJ01S0179656.1, from coordinate 12,597 downwards.
TTGTAAAATATTTCCTTTGACTCACATGCACTTTTAAATATACTAGTAAAATTCACTTTTTACTTTTTAACATGCACCCCTTTTTTATTATACTGGTAAACCTATATATATATGTGTGTGTGTGTGTGTGTGTGTGTGTCAATCTTGGGATGCTCCCCCTTGCCTGCAAATGCCTTAGCATAACATCAATCACAACAAGTTCAACACTATCCCCATCTTCAAACTTCTTACCAATACAGTTTGTCAAAAGGGATATTTCTTCATTTCACAAAGATGTGAATTACTTACATCTCTCTAACACTCCCCCAAAACCTTTTGGTGCACCCTCTTCCCTCACCACTCCAATCTACCCACCAACCTTGACCACCACTCCATGTTCACCTACACAACCACCCTCTATGATGTATCTAGGCAACCTCTTGTTCTTGTCTCTTCCCCTCCATCCTCATGCCACTTATTCTTTTATATAGATATTCATCGAATCAACAAATCAAGCTCTAGTGTGAAGCCGAATAATTATCAAATGATCATGGTGGGCCACACATTCTCCAAACTATGCCACTACCCTTCACCTACAACTATCACCAGAGATTGAGAGGAGACATTTGAGGGATAGAGAGAACAAGCAAGTTTTAGGCCAGACTTAGAGACATTGGTATTTTAGAGACCTTGATCACTACTATTATGCATCTCTATGACTTCGTGCTTGACCACCTTCACACAATGCATGGAACTTCAAAAGTTTATCAAGAGCACCATTGGGTTGAACTAAGGGTGCCCCCTCTTAAACACATTGTCCGAGATTTGTATCAATGAGCTAGGGTCCTTTATATAGGAGCACACACAACCCAGAGATGGGTGCCTTCTCCACTGTTTTGATGTCCATCCCCCTATTTGCAGATGATGCGGTTCTATTATCATCCACCCTAGAGGGTCTATAGAGATAGTTGGATGCCTTGACCAATTTTTGTGATCTTCAATAGTTGACAATCAACCTAGGTAAAACCAAAGTTTTGATCTTCAACTAGTTGAAGAATGTTCTTATAAACTCACTTTTATTTTAGGGAGGAGGAGAATGAGATCCCCCAGTGCTACAGATATTTGGGGTTCTGGTTTCAAGGCCCATATTTGGCATGAGGAAGGCTCTCTAGCCCCAAATAAATAATTCTATGGTTCCCTCCCTCTCCTCGAGAGACCATGATTTTGGGAATCATTTCCAAGATATATCAAACAAGATGGATCTGTTGGACACCAATATCAAACCCACAGTCCTTTATGGCTCAGAGGTTTGGGGACTTAGTTTGTTGGAGTGAAATTAGGTCAAGACGAAGCTAGTCCAGGCCCTCATGCTTTGCCACATCATCAAAAGCAAGAGAGCAATCCCCCAACCCATTACACAAGGGAAGTTTGTGGCTGACCCCTTTAGGATCAAATCCATTTTTGGGCTGGTGTTTCTTGTTCACTTCATTCAAAGCTTTGCAAATTCCACGGTCAACAGAGCTTGATGCCCTTATCTTGCTTAGTACTAGGGGCAAAATTATTATTAGTTTTTGGATGTTACACATCTCGTGCAATCTGTGCACATCTCGATGGATCACCTTCCCCCATTCCAATACTCTCCTGATGCCGTTGGTCATCTCCTACTAACCAAGCAAGCACTGAACAAGATCAATAGATAGGACATCTACAAGCAATATATATGTCACTTGGATCACCCAACCCGAGGGGGTTAAATCCTAAGATGGCCTTTTATGCCTTCTATGCAAATAAGTTTATGGATTTGAGGGGCAGCCTCATTTTTGTCCTCCTCATATACACTACGACACTAGATGCATGTGCCTAGAATCCCCTTTGGACAGTTCAAAGTTAGCTCACATCGACTCCAAGTCGAAGCCAAGAATCATATTCTTCAAGTAGACATGACCTTCCAATTCTACCACCTATGGAAGATTGAGACAAGTGAGCATTTCATCTTTTGACGTGTCCTGTTTACCTCGAAATCCAAATCTATGAGACCCCAAGAACCATTTGACCTCTATCAGTGAGACCGTTGTGAAGTTGTCACCTTAGCTCCCCAATCAATTATCTCAACACTAGCAAACAAACAGCTTCCTCTAGAGCTTGAGAGCAAGGGTTCCATCCAAGTAACATAACATAACACAACCCAACTCCTATGGTTGGAACTATCGGGAACTTAATTTCTTTGACATCGGATGTTGGGGGAGACACAGATATTAAGAACGTAGTTCCAACGAGAGACATTCCACCATCCTCCACCCACTCCTCTTCTATAAGAGACAACAACAACGCTAAAATGCGTTGAGGCCCCCTTCCGCTTTTCCTCATGGGTGACATTTATCTTCTTGGCCCTAGGCTTGTGAATTCTCATTAATGAGATGATTCCTATATTAGCGTTACAGTTTTATATGATTAGGATTTAGACTTTAGATATTATATTAGATTTATTTTATAAGAGTTTCCTTTGCACTCCCACTTCATATTGACACATGTACACAACAATTCCAATGACCTTTTTATGGTCATTTGTTGGACATTAATACACTTATGTTACCTTATCTTAAAATCATTATTGGAAAAACGAGAATCAAAAGTTCAAAGAATTCTAGAAACAATGGTAATACATATTACAGCATTTGTTGAGAACTTTCTGCAAAGAATATTATCAACAAAAAAATTATTCCAAAGCTTGCATTACAACAAACCACGACTTGCACACTTAAAAAATCTTCCCACTTTTTGTTACCATTTATCAATATGCCTAAATGACTTTTATTTAGATCAAAATCCAACCAATAAGTTAGAAAGTTAAATGTATTAACCGTTCGACTTGCTTCCTTGCAATTGTGTCCTACGTATGTTCTCCCATATCATGTTGTGTCCTTTATTTTGTTGTGGACCTCTATTTTTTAGCGAGCATGTGTTTTGGGTCTATGCCTTCACAATATCAGGTTGAAGGCCTTCCATTTTATGCAACATGAGTCGTCATTTCCATGACTTGGGTTGCAGGTCTTCGACTGCTCCTGCCCATTTGGGTTTTAGACTTACATCTCTCCAAACTAATGCTGGCTTGTATCTTTGATTAACTCCACTACTTTACCTTGCAATCTAAAATGCATTAAAACATGATGTTGCAATTGTTCTTTCACATTACAACTAGACCTTGAAGCCTCTAATGATACTATAACTTAGCAGATTTTCCCACTTCTGCAAACCTTCATGGCCACTCACAAAATAAGCCTTTATTATCATCCAACTCTTGTGACCTCAATTGACTAGCATATCCAAGAATGATGTATGTGTTATGATAGAATCAAGAATTAGAGATTGTTATTAAACATTGCAATGGAGAAAAGGATTATGCCAATTCAGATTTTTGGAGACTCGAATTTAGTAATCAAATGGATGAAAGTAATTAGGCAATAGTTGAATATAAAATTTTAGGTGATGATGTTAAAGCAATTGCAAGCAGCTTCGAGTCACTTTCCTTCCAGCATGTGTATAGAGAACAGAATGTGGAAGTTGACAGACAGTCTAAAGAAGGTCAGTAGGTGGTAGGGTGTTGTAAGAAGACACCAGAGATGGGATTTCTTCCCTCTGGAAAGCGGAGTATACTTGAAGTGTTGGAGACTAGGGTGGAACCTGTTACGAAACAGACAGACAGTTCTGCAGATAATCGAAGAGGGAATAAAAATTTTGAAGACAAAGGTGGTGTCTAGCACTTAAGCACAGCGCACTGTGATCAGAACATCACAATGCATATTGGACATCTTGTACACAAACGATATCGCCATGATGATAATGACCCATGGGGTTTGTTATTTATAGCCTCAAGATCTAACCAACTTCCTTGAAATCGGGAGGATCTTGTCCACATATAACYGTCAATTGTTAGAGTTGACTTCGTCAAATCCGCGTTGTCTAGTCGGCTCAACAAGGATGCTCAACCYGACCATCCATGCGTCCAACTCGTAGTCGATTGGTCAGCTGGTTGATCCACCGACCGACTATCTTCGTTTACTGRTTGATTGTCCGACCGACAGACTTATCGACTACTCGATCGACTAATGTAGAGATCTAGTCGATCGCCCAACCAACTGTTTCCAGGAAAAGTGTGATGAACCATCAAGGCTTGATGTTCCAACATGAAGCAGCCCACTGTCTTTTTYTCTTTGCTTGAGAATTGAAGATATTATGGCTTTAAAGTTTAGTATATGATGTGGATGATTAAGGATTCTGATGTAATATAATCAGGACTATGAATTGATGATGTCTAAACTGGTTTTTTCAATTTTGTCRCTTCTCCGTTTGAAGAATGAAAAGATAGTTCGAAATGTGGAAGGTCTGAAAAGACCTACCCTTTTTGCTGATAGGGATAGGGTTTTTTGACATTTTTGAAGTCATGGGGAAGATAGGAGGCTCCCTTACTCTATTACCTTGCAAGTGCTGTAGCAAATTCCAAATGTGATTTCGTTTCTCCTTGAATAGAATGACAAATTTTTCCTTGGGAAAGAAAAAGAATAAAGAATTAGATGATGATATGCTGTATGAGTTGAGTTATAGTAGCTTTGTGTGGTTTCTTTAGAAATTAAAATTTATATTAATATCCACTTAAGACCAAACAAGGTCACCCATTTTGAGAATTTTGGAATAGGAATTTATCTTTCATGCAAACAGCCATTCGAGCATACTTATAAAAACCATAAACTACCAATTGTCAAGTTCTGCATCTTTTTAAAAAATAAAAGAAACCGGTTTGGACCAATTTACCTGGAATAACAATATCACCAAGCCCAAGCATAGAATAAGGCCGGGCTGCATCTGCTGTGGGAAATAGTAGCTGCAACAAAGTTTTTTATAAAAACTAAATTAATTAAAATGAGAAGAGATTTCAAAGTTTATAAAAAAATTATCTGATGCTCTCCCTACCCAAAATTAAATTTATCTCAAAAACACTAAGCAAGGGCAGAAAAACATGGAAACTAAGGGAGTATGAACTTACCTTAATGGGAGCATCAAAGGATTTGGCTACACTAACCATCACAGGAGTGAAGAAGACCCAAAAAATATCATATACAAAGAGTCCTGCCTAAAAATACACACAAACAACAGCTAAGTTTCCATCTCACAAGGACATTGTGAAAAAGTGTAGTAAGTGTTTAGAGCTAATATCACTTTCCAACCTCACTACCACAAGCTGCATTTCACAGCTATGTAGTATACATGTCACGACAGTATTTTAAGCATTATAGGTCGTCAGAACAACATTGTTAATAAAAGATTTGAAAAGTCAGTTATCCACAGCTGTGGAAAATTGATCATTTGATTTGGTATTTTATTCTGCAGATATTTTTCAAATTATCATTCCTTACAAAAGTTTTTTCTATTATTTTTTCCTTTTCCGGTGTGCAACCACCCTGGCCACTATTGTAATATTGAGCTTTGTGTTCAAATGAAAACATCACTAAGATTATGCCAAAAAGTTAAAAAAATAATCACTAAAAGCGATGAACAATATAGGATGAAGAAGTCACCAAGAGGATAGCACCAGTTTTGAAGGATCCAAGAGATAACATCTCAATACCCTGCACAAAATAGGAACATTAGAAAATCATGAATCTCTAATATGTTTCAAACCAAAAACTCAAAATCTACTAAGTAAGGTACTATCTAAGAACTTGTCAATATAATAATGCAGGAATGCTCAAAATTTGCCATTTAAGAAAGTGTTACCCAATAATTTATTTATATTCCGCCCAGTAGATTCTGATGCTTTAATTTTCACTAACCCAGATGACTGATAACAGTAACTAAGAAACCCAATTTTACAGAGGAAGAACAATATTGTCAAGCAGGGAGTGCTTACCCATTAACCTGTGGTGATAACAATAAACCCAACCAAGCTGGTGTTATTATCCTCACAGCCTATGCTTGTGTGTGTGTGTGTGTGTATAGCCCCAAGGGTTAGCTCAAGTGGTTTGATTTTCTATGTCAAAGTCATATTGGCCAAGGAGGTCACAACAAGGTCGAATCCACCTGGGTCTCTCCATGTTAGGCATACATGTAAGATGGCGGCATTTACCCCAGGCACCATTCACAAAATATGAGGAAGTGCTTGAAGGGTTTCCCCAACGAAGTTTTCATGGAAAACATATATATAATGCCGGCACATCTTCATGGATATTTATCCTCACCCCATAGATTTTACAATGATACTAAATCTGGAAATTAAACACACTGTAATGCTTCCAGCCATTGACAATATTTGAATTAATTATCATCACTCTTCGGTATTAACTTGTAATGGCATGTTATCAATGAAATTAGAAGTCCTAAATTAAACCATGAAAAATTTGCACCATGTTTAATACCCACATTCCCATTAACATTGTTTAAAATGCTATACAAACCTGTATGCAAAATGCCAATCCCAAAACGTTGTTTGCTAACCAGTGCTTCTTCAATGCATACCACGTGCAAAAAAATGTTCCAGGAATAGCAGCCACAAGCTGTGATTTGGTGAACTCAACCTCCACGGCTGTGTAAACAAGCATTGCACAAGATATTAGCTGACTAATTAACTATATGCATCATACAAAATTACAAATAGAAAACATGCCACAACTTGATTGTTGTTATATGAAAGAAAAGATTATGCTTATTGTTTTTGATTCAATACTATGAAGAGAAAAAAAATTGATAAAATCAGCAACTACCCTCCCACCTCCCTCTCTTGTATTTACAACCAAAGCAGCACACTTCATAAAAGAATGAAAACATTGTAGGACAAAATAATTTGGCTCGACAATTAGACTCTTTTACAATATACAAGAGTCCGACAGTTCAAATCACACTATTCCATGAATATCAAACATCCCTATGCTCTGTGCCAGAATCGGCCCAGTTGGGTGTTCATCTGCATTTTGTGATATTCAAGGCTTCTAGACGTAGAAGCATATTGACTGCTGGTCATCGTCAATGTTTTTTTAGCCTTTTTAACAACATCCTGCTGCTGTGCATACAACCCATAMACTACCAAAGCATGATTTCAACATGATTAGATACCAGCCTAGATCCATCTTAACCAAGATCTATCAAGCACCAAGAGGGACCAACTTGGTAGAACTTGGAGCTTGTGGAAATCTAGATATGTAGAAACAAAATTTTGATTATCGTTAACATACTTCTATTTGCATTGAACAATATTTCTATGTAAATCTCATGTATATAGTATCTCTCTATATAGTAGTATTTCTATTTATACAGAAATCTGGTATATCTCTATTTTTATCTTTATATGGCAGTTTTTATATTATGTGTAAATCTCATCTCTCTTTCTATAGAGGGGGAGAGATCTTTATTTCTATTTCTATTTTTTCGGCCATCATATAGTATTTTTTTATAAATATTATAAAAAATTCAAGCTGACATACACTGACGTCAGCATTACCCACATTACAACAACTCCCCCACACTGGGCTGTAGACGTGCCTCTCAGTGCAATAAGTGAGTCATATTCAGCTGTCTGCCGGTATATCATGTTATAAATCCCACACACAAAAGACCATGGTGATTCTCTCTACTAAAATATGGAATGCATGCAATTAAAATTCAAGGCTCTCCACAATTTTGTGTGTTGCTTCAAGCATGAAAAAAAGGCATATAAGACCTGATATTTAATCAAATTATGAATAGTAACAAACTTAGTGCCAATTAACTTTGAATACTTGGCAAGATCATATTGGCTACATGTACAAGGAAATGCATGTGGCAAAATGTGAGAATTGTGGGTGCAGTGGAGCAGTGCACAGTTGCAGCAAGGGCAAGAAAGAAAAGGGCACTTCCCTGAGCACCATAGTTGCACAAGAAATCGTTTACACTGCTGAGAAACATGTTGCTTGAGTTCCCACGTCCCAGGGAATTTTGGAACAGGCAAGCAACAATCCACTTAGGCAGGAAACGGCATTGGGAACAATCCCAACATTTCTGGGTCAATTTCCTGATCAAAAAAGGGGGTATTCAGAGAAATTTTGGACATTCCCGTGTCCTCTTGGACACCAAGAAGTTCCTAAAGTTAAAAGTTAATACAGGCTTGTAACCAGCCTATTATGGCACCAACTCAGCCGGGAGTGGCATACCTTGCAATATCTACCGTATGCCATAGGCATTCATACGAAAGTGGACACAGCCATATAATCCAAATGCATAGTATTAATAAATAATAAATTGGAAAGATTCAAGGATGATATACAGTCAAGAAGACTGTCATACTCATATTTATAGAACATAAGAAACGTGACTATTCTAAAGGACACAACTCTATCTTTTAAAGATTAAATGCCCTCCTGTCCAGGAAGGATTTGTCCTCCAGGCAAAAGAGGAAATAAAACAAAAAAATCATTCAAGCTCCTAACAACATTGACGCATTGTAGATTCTAGAAGCATCAATCCATCATAGGTCGATTTTTATCAAAATATTTGTTGATATGATTCTTCAATGGAACTTCTTATTATGACTCTAGTATATTGATCTGTAAAGTGTAAACTACGATGGATATTCCACTGGAACGGATCGACACAACAGATCTTGCAAGATTCTGCAATCTATTATTATACGGTGCTTTGCTTAAGATTCAAATTTATCATTACTAGCTTAATGCATGAGAATACAGAAATCACTGAAACTGAAATGAAAGAGGTTAAGCAAACAACACACCATTCACACAATGAACACAAGATGTACCCTAGGAAAAGCCCAGCTAGAAGGTGAAGCCTCTACTCTGCACTTTTCTTCTCAGTTATGAAATGCAAATACAAAGAAAGGGGCACTCATTATGAAGTTGTCATGGACACTATGGCCAGTATGGTTTCTACAAGATCATCTACTTCCTCTGTTATGCTCAATATCCACTCCTAGATGCTATGCTCAACTATGGAACAATAAACAATACAATAAGAATGGAACCCCTTCCTTTCCTAGTAGCCCAATATTTAGCATAGCCTAATAGCGGTCTAGGGTTAGGGTTAGGGTTTTTACATTCCTCAACCCTCGATTAAGGTTTGGGTTTTGGACCCTCTAGAATCTTCTTGAATATCCACATGTGTGGGCAATGGAAGCTGAAATGGCATCCACTCGGTACCATGGTGGTCAACATGATAGGTCAACTCACAAGAAGCATAACTTCCACATACAAACTCCAATCGAGGTGATTTTTGTATCGTTGGAAAGCTGTCAAATGGTTGTTTAATGCCTCAAACAGGCTTCGAAAAGTTCTAGACACCAAATCACCAAAGTGGGACCTGCCCCTAAAATGGGCCCTTCATGCCAATAGCTCCAAATTTTCCACCCAAAATGTTGCAAAATAGATGACAAATTATATAATGATCCATTTTGGATCATATATCTTCAACAAGTTGTATTAGAATTCTAATTATTTAGAACATAAAAATAAGTGTTCATGGTAATGTTAATAAGTTGATTGATCAAAACGATTGCCCTTGTGATTAAGATAACAATAAAGTTTCATTGTAAAATTAATTTTCACAATACATACATTAGGACACCCCCAGTTGACCTTAAGTTGTGTACTAATATCTTCATCATATGCTTTTGTTGATTTGTTAATCAATAAAATTTGCTTAGTAGCCACAAATTGATCTTTAAATTCAACGGAGTCTATGAACATTTCTTTATCGATAAATTCCTATTTGACTTTTGAAATTAATATTTCCTTTTGTTTTAACCATTTGACTTTGGTAAGCAAAGCTTGATTTCGGTTTTTTTAAAACAAAAAAATTTATAACTTTTCCTAACTGAAGTTGACAGAATTCTCCATTTAAATATTGGTTTTCTTTTTCAAAGGACTTATAATTGCCTTCTTCATTTTTCCTTTTCATTGACTTGTTCTTCAATTTTATGGTTTAAACTTTAAAGTGTATGTTTTAAATTTCTGATTTTCCTTGCAATGTCCAAGTTTTTCAATATTTCAGTTGTTTAAAAGAAATTCTAAAAAGGAGATCCTATCTTTTTTCTGTTGTTCAACTTTACTTGACCAAGTTTCCATGAAAGCTTCTTAACTTCTTCATGATTATAAAATTCAGTGCTGCAATATGAATCTCAAGCTTCACCCTCCACATAATAGTAATATCAATGTCCATTGTAGTCTACCAACTTTACGCAATTCTTGAATGGAATAATAATTTCTTTACATGAAAATCAAGGTAGAAGATCCTTCATGGATGATATAACACATTTGCTTTCAATAAGTGATGTTGGCCTGTAGCAGTACCCTTACTTTTATAAATACATAATTTATTTTTCAAAAAACGTAATTTATCTTTTAACTTAGTATATTATAACTGTATAATATACCTTAGGATTATATATCATTTGAATATAACTATGTATTTTATAACTTTATAGTGTAATAACCTTATAGATAGAGAGATAAAAAGAAATAAATGTTCGTATATATTATAATAGATTTTTAAGTTTTAACTATAATATACTGTTACGGCCTATTGCCATGATCTTATGACTTCAACTTAAAATTTATAACGATTCAAGCACTGCCTCACCATCAAGAACAACCTCATCAACATCAACAAACTCCATAAAAGCTTGCCTTGTCAACAAGCCTGCTGTCAAATACGGGCCTGTTGCTGACAACTCTCTTGTCGTCAACTCGCTTGTCAACAACACTCCTGGTGGTCACCAACAACACTCTTGTCCACTGCATTCTCGTCGACAAGTCCCTCGTCAGCAACTTGCTTGTCGGCAACTCGTCAACGACACATTTGTTGGCCATTGGTAACACTCTTGTTGGTCGCACTACTCTCTTGTTGGCAACTCCCTAGTCAACGACCCTCACATCAATGAAACCCTTGTTGACATCAGACAAAACAACTACAGTTCATAAAATCAGTTTGGGCAGTACACATCCCACAAATGACAACACCTTGACAACTCTGTTAGATTTTTTTAATTAAATAAAGTACAAAGGCAAGTGTTTCTCTTCCCCACAGAGCCTAAGGGGGAGGCCTAATGTGGGTCCTAGTCAATTGAATGTCCTAGTCAATTAATTTGTGAGATGCAAATTAAAAGGTGACTTTATGACTAAAGTGAGGGTGAGTGAAGAGACATCAAATCTCAGCCACTCATCTAATCTAATCTCAACCGTTAGATTAGAAAACCCCTCACCTTCCCTCATAAGGTCGATTAGGGCAAGGGGGCGCACCCATTCTTGGGTTGTTCATTCATTTTCTTGTTGAGAGAGCAAAAGAGAGGTCGAGCTTGAGGAAGAAGGAGAAGTTGCTAGAGTAAGAGCACGATTCCCAAGGCAACTGAGTAGCACAGAAATCGAGGAGGGTATTGTTGAGTGTGAGGGCCGTACCGTATGGATTTCTTGAGGGCCATACAGCAAATTTTTGTGCACAGATTTCGAGGAAAGGGAACAGCAGTCTGGTGGAGGTCATATAGTACGGATTTGACAGTCCGTATAGCAGCAAAAGGACAACAGTCCATACAGCATGCATTTCAAGGTGTGGCACAATTTTCGAGGGGCATTTAATGCACAGAAAAGAGGCACGATTTTTTAGGAGTTTCGTACAACATTTATTGTTGTAGCAGCCGTACAGTTGTACGGATTTCTGGTACAGATTTCGAGGAGCTGCATTCTGGAATTTTCTGAAGAAGACGAGCATAAATTTTCTGAGATAAGTTTGTAATTTTTGTTGAAGATTAGATTGCTGTAAAAGAAATTTCTCAGAAGCTCATAAATAATAAAAAGCCCTCTCTCACTGGTTTTCCCCTTGTGGGTTTTTCCAGGGTCGATGTTAGACCAAAAATTTATGTGTCTATATCTAAGTTTTGCATACTGCTGATATTTTATTTCTGCACTTAAAACGATGTTCAGAATCCTCATGTTTCAGTTCTGAAGTTTATTTTCTGCTAAGTTTTTATATGATGATCTAAAACTGGGTTTGGGCATTTAACATTGGCTGAAAAATCAGCGAGACTGAAACTGGGTTGGGGTCTGAAAAATTAACATGGTATCAGAGCTGAGTTGAAGGGAAGCAGAAATTTCAGCAGACAAAAAGTTGGGACAGCAGACACTTCACAGGGCAGATTTTTGAATTTGTTATTTTCAGCAAAAAAAGGGTCAATGGCTACTGGTTTGAAAGTTGAGGACAGACTTAATGTGGCAGCAAATTTTGGTGCTTGGAAGGAGAGGATGATCTTGCTTTTGCAAGAAAACGAATTGTGGGATATTGTGGAGAATACCACTACTCATCCTGTTGTGGTACCTACTGAAGTTACTCTTCTTGCAGCCTATACTAAGAAGAGTATCAAGGCTAAGAGATTTATTCTTGATGCCATCAAGGATCATTTGATTCCTCACTTGACGGCGAAGACACATGCCTATGAGATGTGGGTGTCTTTGACTAAATTGTACCAGAGTACAAATGAGAACCGGAAAATGGTTTTGAGGGAAAAACTAAAGAGCATAAAAATGACCAAGGCTGAAAATGTGGTCACATACCTTACTAGATTGACACAGGTGAGGGATGAGCTTGGAG
>SNQJ01S0179655.1:4246-19505 GCA_010110895.2 Picea sitchensis | reverse complement strand
AAGAAATCAAAGAATATGTAATTGTTCAAAAAGTACTAAGATAATTTCTTATGAGATTTGACCCTAAGATATCAGCACTAGAAGAAAGATTAGATCTAAACTCAATAAGAATTGACGAATTGCATGGAATATTCACAACATATGAAATGAGAACTAAACATGAAAATCCAAATATAAAAGAAGCAACCTTCAAAGCATCCAAAAAGTCAAAGCAAAAGGGAAGGAAAAAATAAGAACATAGTAGCAATAGTGACGTCTCAGAAGATGATTAAGAAGTGGCCAACTTTGTCAAAATATTGAACAAGGGAACTGAGGTAGGTATAGAGGTAATCTTCCTTTAATTTGTTTTAATTGTGATGGTATTGGTCATTTTGCTAACAAATTCCCTTATAAGAAAAATAGAAATGATTAAGTTTACTGAAAAGGAAAACAAACATATAAAGGCAAAAGAACCACAAAGAAAGTTTTCAAGAAAATCTTATGCACCAAAGAAGACATCTCATCATCAGATGAGGATAAAGTCAGTGACAGTGAGACATAAAGAGTTCTATTCATGGCAGTAGAAGAATCTGATAAAGAAGACTTCGAAGAAGAATATGAAGAAGCCGAAGAAGAATATGAGGAGGTCGAAGAAAAAATTGAAGAGGCAGAAGTTGACTACTGAGAGGAATTAATGTGTGCCATAGACATTATCAAAAGAGAAAAGAAGAAAAACAATAAACTACAAGAAAAACTAGACAAGAAAGAAGACACTCAAGAACTAGAACAAATGATCAGAAATTTGAAGGTTCAAATAGAAGAAGATAAAAGAATTGAAGAAGCACTCAAAGAACAGCTAGAAAAAAAAGACAAGATCATTGGAAATTTGGAAGCATAGATTGTCACATTAAGAAAGGATCTTCAAAGGAAAAATATGCAGAACAACTCAAAATGTTTGGATGACATTATCAACAGTCAAAAATATCATCATGACAAGTCTGGACTTGGATACAATCAGACAAAAATAAGATCAAGCTCCAAAACAACAAAGCAAGAAACATATCCAAAAATCTATGCATAAACAATCAAGGGGGATAGGAAGATCTACAAAGAAGATTACAGGGACACTCCTCCACCGAGAAGATTCAGATTTCAGAATCAACAACTGACATATAGGCCTTGGGAAGAATAAGAATTTATAAGAGTACCTCCTTTCAAAAGATGTTCAACTCCCAGGTATCAAAATTATCAAAATATAATAATTTTGGACATAAAGCTTTGAATTGCAGGGCTAACAACAAGAAAACAAACAAATTTGAAAGTCATACACAAAAGGGTTATCCAAGAAGGCCTAGTGAAACACACAGAAGAAGTTACAATAGGTTTGAATCTTTGAGCACTGAAGCAGAATGTTACAAATGTAACAATTTTGGACACATGGCCAAAGATTGCAGAATGATAGTCTCTCCTAGAGAATCACAACAGAATCACAACAGAATAACAATAGTGACAGACAGGAACCTCATAAAGGACATGGATAAGAAAGCATGATCAATATAACAATGAAGAATGCACACTCAATCTACAAGCTAACCAGAAGAAAAGTGGTTGGTATGTTGACATGGCTGTTCAAAACACATGACAGGTGATAGACACAAGTTTCTTACATTAAGAAAGGAAATAGATGGACCAGTCTCCTTCGGTAATGATGATTCAACTAAAATCATTGGAAAAGGCACAATCAGAATTGGGAACAAGAATACCAAGGCAGAAAATGTTCTACTAGTAGAAGATATGAAACATAATCTTCTAAGTGTGAGTCAAATGTGTGACTAAGGTCATAAATTTACTTTCGATTCACAAAAGTGAGAGATAAGAAAAGAAGGTTCAAGAAAATTGATTTCTACAACTGCGAGAACTTCAAGCAACATATATGTATTAAGTGAAATTGGAAATGAAAAGTGTTGTCTAGGAAAGGAAGACGAAAGTTGGCTATGGCACAGAAGAAAGGGTCACATACATTTTGATAACCTTGTCAAAGTCAACAGAAGAGAAGCAGCCAGAGAAATTCCCCAGATCACAAAACCAACAAGGAAAGCAAACAAAAGGTGATAAATACTTTATGTTATTAGTTGATGATTATACAAGAATGACTGCAGTTTGCTTTCTCAAGAATAAGTCAGAAGCTTTTGAAAAATTCAATATCTACAAGGAAATGGTTGAAAATGAAATGGATTCAAAAATCAAATGCTTGAGATATGATAATGGAGGAGAGTTCACTTCAAAGGAATTTATGGACTACTACAATAGTCATGGAATAAAAAACAAATTCTCCGTTCCTAGGACACCTCAACAGAATGGAGTTGTTGAAAGAAAGAACATGACAATATAGTAAATGGCTCTAACAATGCTAATGGATTCTGTTAGCGACATCTCTTGCCTCGGGCCTAAGAGCATTCAGATCCACAAGTGGCGCGAAAAATGCCTGAACGCGGCACACAGAAGAAGTCTTTTTCAGACTTAAAATCAAGCGAGCGGGCATTACATCCTTCAGAGGAAAAGATCCAGCGACAGAGCAGAACAGCGGTTGATGGGAAATCGCAGATTAACCAAATCGCGCCAAGTATAGTGCAAAAATTCTTTCAAGGGGCATCAATTGTGATTAGTATAAGTGCAGTAGTCATTTCTCGAACTCGGGATTTGGGAGTTTGAAGGGCCGATCCTGTCTTTTGGTTGCGCAAGATTGCGAGTTGCGAAAAAGTGCTCGGAGGGGGTCAACCTTCGCTGACCATCGCGTCTAGGGACCTCACGGAGGGAGAATGACAAAGTTTGGTACTTCAACTCGTGCAGCCGCGAGTTGTGAGAGGCGTTAGTACTTGGGCCTTAGCCGACGGTTACATGTAAAGGGCGCTAACCGGGAAAGGAGCCCGGTTTGTATCGCCATCTCGGGGAGCAAGAGTTTAAAAAGGGGAGCCGAGGGTCTTTGACCTGTGAACTCACGAATCGCGAGGTGAAAAGAGGTTTTAATGATGGGCCCACAGTATCACGAAGGTGATCTCAGCCGTCCATTCAGAGGGACACGTGGCGCGCGACCAAGCCATGTCATTGTTTTGCCTATCGTAGCTTTGAATCATGAGAGGCAGCCTCCTCCTTGCCACAAGACGCGAAGTGCCTAAGGCGTCCAGGACCCGGACCCACAGTATTGCCGGGAAGATCTCAGCCGTCCATCTATAGGAGACACCTGGTACGTGATTAAGTCGCCTCGGCGTTTCTCCCATCACGATTTCAAGGTACAAAGAGTAGCTTCATTACTTCATGATGCACTAGGTGCCAAGAGCATTCAGAGCCCGGGCCCACAGCATCATGAGAAGGATTCATAACCGTCGGATCTAGAAGGACGCGTGGCGCTAAATGTAGCCGTCTCGGCGTTTCACTCATCATGATTTCAAGAAGCAAGAATCAGTCCTCCTTATTCGCGAATGTCGAAAACCTCCATGAGAATAAAAGCAGGGTCACAGTCCATAGTCACTCGAGAAATTAAATGGCTAAGCAGAAGAGGGCCTGAAGGCATCGTTTCCAGTCGCCGAAAGTATCGTCATGATTTCCAAATGCCGTCAGAAGCAATTTCGCTCTTGGTTTTCGCTTGAAGTAAATGAAGGTGTGATCGTGTGGTTGAAACCTCCTTTCGTTCATTAAGTTTGAGGTATGAAGGGTCCGGCAAGCGGTCTGCTCGAAGGGGTTCTGTGTACTTATTTTTCTAGAGAAGCCATGCCGAAGTCCTCGATTAGATAGAGAAGTCTGCACACGCCATTTTGGCCTTTAATGTTTCAGCTACCTCCCCTGCAAAGTCCACGCAAAGTTATGGAGACGTCTGATGAAGGACTTCCGCCCAAAAGATTTATTGAAGAAACGCTACGCCTTGGAGGGAGAGCGTGCCTCTGTTGGGCAAATCCGCCCAAGTATATGTACTCAATTTTGGTATTTTGGAAGGGATCGATGGTAGAGCACAGCTCCCGATTGTAAAAGTTTTGGCAGACACTCTAGCTTTCTGGTTATGCATCTGTAAATGAGATTTATTATTTTATAATAGACAGTCTTCTTAATCCATCTAAGTTTTCATCTTATACTAAGAGAGTTCATGATCGACTGATTCGCACGAATTATGGCAACTCTATTGTGATAAAGGATTTATTATGGCATTATTGTTTTCTTTGGTTTTTTGTGTTTGAACGTAGGAAGATCTTGCATTTAGATGTCTTCTTCCACAGTTTGTTGGGAACCTGATGTTTGCGATAGACCTTTGCATCTCTCTGATACAAGTCTTCCCCCTACTCACCTTTACTACGACTCACTGTCTGAAGTTATCTAAGACCTCACTTGCCCATGCATGCCTGGCCTAGTTTCGAAGTTAGAACCACATCGTTTGAGTTAACCTCCATCTGATCACCCCTTTATAAACAAATCGTGACATTAAATTGATGGGTGTCAAGCTCTGCTCCTGCAAGCAATCAAGGAGTGACTTCCGACGCTAACATTTCTGGCGTCGTTGTCGGGGATGAAGTTGAATATTTTCCTCGGGATTGAACGACAATGACTAACTAATTCTGAAGGTGCATCAGATATTAGAATTATCAAGATTGCTACTGTGCACCTGGCGACTCCATTGTGACGACTCCACTGGGAAGAACCTGCTCTATTAATTGTGGCTTTCAAAGGCAGACATACGCGGTCTCATCCACAGTTGCCTCTAGCTACGCCTGAAACAGACCCAGAGGTGGTTCTCAAAAGAGGAAAGAGCTCTGCAGAAGAAGTTTCCATCACCGAATCAGGTAATCCACTATATCCTTCTGTGAGAACTCCTTTTTCTCCTCCTCAGTTTCTTAATAGACCTCCTTCAGAGGTATCTCGTTTCTTAAATTTTGGGAGTGTTCCTGCTGAGTTTTCCCCTCCTGATCTGGGATTGGAAGGAGAAATCCTTGTCACTCCCCTCTCCTCTGAAGTTGTTCCGTGGTGTAGACCCTGGTCTATAGAATATTTCCACACTCCTGCACAAAGAGAAACACCTGCTGACTTGAGTTCGTTATCCTTCTCCTTGAATCCTCTCTTGTTCCCCACTCCACTTCGAGATCCTTTCCCAGTAGCCCCTTCACGAACTCCTTGTCCTCCTAGTTCTCCTCCACCTAATACTCCTATGGCTGGTGCTAATCCCCCTCTGAATAGAATGGATGCCATAGTCGTTGCTAGGTATGCTCCCTTAATCCTACCCCATCCTATGAATCCCCTCCCTGCTGGAGACTACTTGAAGTACATGCCCAAGTTCACTGGAGAAGGGGACATAACTGCAGAAGAGCACTTGGCTGCTTTCTATAGTTATGCAGACAACCTAAACATTGAGAATGAAGATGTCTGGATGAGAGTCTTTGTCCAGAGCCTGGATGGCGAGGTAAGGAAGTGGCTTAGAGGACTGGCCCTCGGATCTATTGCTGGAATTGAAGCCCTGGATAGTGTTTTACTGAGGCGGTGGGGAGATAGAAAAGATTTCATGTATTACATGACAGAGTTTGGGTCTCTGAGGAAAATGGAAGGAGAGTATGTCTCTGACTTCTCCAAAAGATTCAATAGAATGTATAATAAGATTCCTGTAGAGATAAATCCCTCAGAAGCCTCTGCCCAAATTTCCTATGCTGGTGCATTCGACCCTAATTTTTGTCTTTTATTAAGAGAAAGAAGAGCCACCTCCTTAGCTCAAATGCAAGACACAGCCGTAGAAGTGGAATCCAACATATTAGCAGCTAACAGACTGAGGAACAAAGCTGACGCAAACAGAAGAAAGGGAAAATCTGAAGCCTCAACTTCTGGCCCATCGTTGCCTCACACTCAAGTGGATGAAATGACCAAGATGATGAAGTTCCTGTCTGAAGAGATGGAAAGACTGAAGGTGGAGAGGAAGAAAATGTACAAGGGCCCATAGGGCACTGAAATCAAAGGGGGTTTCAGAAGACCAAACAATATCACTCCCCCGACTATGCATAGAGAAATGGGAAGAGACAGAGAAGACCAAGAATTTAGGCCCCCTTACAGAACAATTTTGTGGCCGAAGATGAAGAAGGGGAAACACACGAGATTGAGCCAAAGATCCATTGCTTCAGAGAGACTCACCCTTTCCCTCATCTGACTCAATCAGCATATGAGGAGTCTCTCATGGACAGTTAGCTAAATGAGTTAAGAAAAGAAGACAAAGCTAGCGGCAGTCGAGGCAGGTATAACCTGAGGTCCGACAAAAAGATAGCAGCACCTGATATTCCTGAGCGATCCACTAGAACAGAGAAACCTGCTAATGAAGTAGCATACGCTCACAGAGGTAAGAAGTCTCAACCTCTCTCTCCCACTATCCACAATCATGTTCCTGAAATAAGAGAAATTCCAAAGCCTATATCTTCTTTCAATTTTGAACATGAAATTCAAAAGATTAGGATCCCTGTGCCCCTCACTAAGCTAATTAAACATGGAGAATTCAAAAAACACTTCTCTGAGCTTTTACAGACTGAAGCCTCATGCCTTCCCATAGACTCCATAAACCTCCAAGATGAAAAGCCAGTCGTTATCCTGGGTCCCATGGTATAGGATAGAGATGATTCGTCCCCTCCCTTCTACACATCCCTGAACATACATGATAAAGTGTTGCACAACTGCTTGATGGATTCAGGGGCTTCTCACAACCTCATGCCCAAAACTGTCATGGAAGAATTAGGACTAGAATTCACCCGAGCCTATCATGACCTCTGTTCTTTTGACTCCATGAGAGTTCAATGTCTTGGACTTATTAAAGACCTGGTTGTGGCCTTGTTCCAACTGCCCATGAAAAGTGTGGTCATGGATATTGTAGTGGCAGATGTCCCCCCTAAGTTCGGTATGTTGCTATCAAGATCTTTGATAAAGAGACTGGGGGGAACCTTGCAGATGGACCTCACATATGCTACTATTCCAGTGTTCAGAGGAGAGCATAGAAGATTATATAGGGAAGCCCAACTGGCCTACATAATCAGTGATGAAGCCAACCCTACCAATCATCCTATCTTTGCCTTGGACACTGACTTAGGCTCCAGTTTACTACATCTCACCCATGCCCCCGAGCCTCCTCTGAAACTTAGAAAGCAGCCCACTGTTTCCCCTGAAGTTTCTCCCTCCATCACCCCAATCTGGAAAATGTTTTTTGACGGAGCCTGTTCCCGAGAAGGCGCTAGAGCTGGGGTGGTTTTCGTGTCACCTTCCCAGGAGACCATATCCCTGTCATATAAGCTGGAATTTGAAACCACAAATAATGTGGCAGAGTATGAAGCTCTTATCCTAGGATTAAGAGCCACAAGTGAAATGGGAATTCAAGAAGTAGCAGTGTTCAGGGATGCCGAGTTGGTAGTCCAGCAGATCAGAGGCACTTATCAGGCCAAGCATCCTTGACTTTGGAATTACAGAAATGAGGTATGGGATCTAATTGACAGTTTCTTCTCAGCATTTAACATTTCTTTCATCCCAAGAGAAGAAAACACAGTGGCAGATTCCTTGGCTACATCAGCAAGCCTTTTCAAAGTACCCTTGCCGCTCAAACTGAGGTATGATGTAGAGGTAAAATACAGGCCCTCCATACCTGACAACATCAAACATTGGAAGGTGTTTGAGGATGATCTTGAGATCAAGAAATTCTTGGAGACTATCGAAGAATTTTCAGAGCTGCATATTGATCAAGATTTCGTCTTTGAGGAAAGGTTGGATGGGGGTGAGTTGCTGAGTAAGATAGCAAAGCATGACATTATTCAGTTGCCTAGCAATCACATCCCAAGGGGACTAGTCCCATTAGAAAGATTATTCGATGGGAATGATGTGGCAATAAAGGGCAGAGTTTCAGGTGATGATGCTGACATAGCTGAGTGCGACATTGGCACACCAGGGGAGCCTAAGTTTCTCAAGCTGTCAAAGGATTTGACCAAGAAGCAGAGGGGTGAATATATTGAGTTTTTGAGGGAGTTTGTTGATGTGTTTGCATGGACCTACGAAGACCTTAAGATGTATGACACATATGTCATTGAGCATAAGATCCCACTGAAAGAAGAGGCTAAGCCATTCAAGCAGAAGCTGAGATAGATAAATCCCATGTTGCTACCTGTCATGGAGAAAGAGGTGAAGAAGCTGCTGGATGCCCAAATCATTGTCCCCTTAAGATATTTCGATTGGGTGGCCAATTTGGTTCCGGTAAGAAAGAAGAGTGGGGAAATCAGACTCTGTGTTGATTTCAGGAACCTGAATAGAATCTCAAGGAAAGACAATTATCCCATGCCCAACATGGAACACATATTGCAAAAGGTCATTGGCACATCTAGAATATCCATGATTGATGGCTTCTCTGGTTACAATCAGATATCAGTCATGCCTAAGGACAGGGAAAAAATGACCTTCACCACTCCTTGGGGCACGTTCATGTATGCCAAAATGCCTTTCGGATTGATGAATGTAGGAGCAACATTTCAGCGGGCCATGGACATAGCCTTCATCGGAGAGAAGGACCAGTTTGTGGTAATATATCTAGATGACATCACGGTCTTCTCCAGGACAGATAAGGAGCACTGCTGCCACTTGAAGAAGGTTTTCCTGAAGTGTCGGAGGTTTGGCCTATCTTTAAACCCCAAGAAATCTTTTTTTGCTATGAAATATGGGAAGATATTAGGCCATACAGTATCGGCAGATGGAGTAAGGATTGACCCTAGCAGGGTAGAAGCACTCCAGACCCTGTCACTTCCCAGATCTAAGAAGGAAGTTCAGGCCTTTTTGGGGAAGATAAATTTTCTGAGGAGATTTGTCTCTAATTTTGCTGAGTTGGTGAAACACATCACAGCCATTCTCAGGAAGGGAAATGAAGTGAAATGGACTACTGAACCCAGGGAATCTTTTGTCAAAATAAAGAGGGCATTGACTAAGGCACCTGTGCTAGTCAGTCCTGATTTTTCAAAAGATTTCCTGATTTTTTCTTTTTCTTCTTGTGATACAGTAGCAGCAATATTGTTGCAGAAAAATGATCAGGGGCAAGAGTAACCTATTGCCTTCTTCAACAAGGCATTGAGAGATGCTGAACTCCGGTACGAGATCATGGAGAAGCAGGCCTATGCCTTAGTGAAGGCTCTCAAAGATTTCAGAGTCTATGTCTTGCACTCAAAAGTCACTGCATACATTCCTTCACCCTCTGTGAAGGACATTATTATATAGCCTGACATAGACAGGCGGAGAGGTAAATGGATCGCCAAGATCCTAGAGTTTGATCTGGAGATTAAGCCCACCAAGTTGATAAAGGGGCAAGGTTTGGCCAAGTTGCTGGCTGAATCTAATTGCAAGGCCTTGGGCATTAACTTCATCAATGAGCAATCCGAGTCATCTAGCAAGAGTTCCCAAGGTGCTTTATCACTAGCAGCATGCCCCTGGTACAAGGATGTCTTGTACTTTCTGCAAGAATTGAGGCCCCCTGACGGCATGGAAAAAAGCAAGGCACGAGCTCTAAAGCTCAAGGCAGTCAGATATTGCCTCATTGACCAAACCTTGTACTGGAAAGACCCTTTAGGGGTATTTTTAAGGTGCTTGGACCCACAAGAAGCCCAGAAAGTCACATCTGATTTCCACAGTGGTCTTTGTGGGGGTCATCATTTCTGGAAGACCACAACCCATAAGATCCTCCGAGCTGGTTATTACTGGCCCACTTTATTCCATGATGTTTACAGAGAAATTAGAGCTTACATCAAATGCCATAAGTTCTCAGGAAAACAGCAACTCAAATCACTTCCATTGAAGCCTATAGTAGCTTCAGCACCTTTTCAGCAGTGGGGGTTGGACTTCATCGGAGAAATTTATCCTCCCTCAAGAAGTCAACACAGATGGATCCTAACTGCGATAGATTATTTCACCAAGTGGATAGAAGCTATCCCCACCAGAAGCGCATCGCACAAAGTAATTATCATCTTCCTAGAGGATATCATAGCCAGATTTGGCTGTCCCAGTAGGATCGTCACCGATAATGCTGCTTCTTTGAAGTTTGAGCCTTTAATTAAGTTTTGCGAGCAGTTCCAGATCTCATTAATTCACTCCACTCCCTACTATCCCCAGGGCAATGGTTTGGCAGAGTCCTCCAACAAAAGCCTAATAAGGATAATCAAGAAACTGTTGGAAGACAACAAAAGGGCCTGGGATTCGAAGTTGAATTTTTATCTGTGGGCCGATCTTGTGACTACGAAGAAATCTCTGGGCACTTCACCATTTCAGTTGGTCTACGGAATAGAGGCAGTTTTCCCTACTTAGCTCGCCTTACCTGTGGCGAATTTCTTTCAAGACTATGAGGGAGAACCAGATCACATGAGCAGAAGAATTCATCAGATAGTGGAAGTGGAGTAGATCAGGGAACAAGTGAGGAACACAACTTATAGTCGCCAGCAAAAGATCAAGCAGGCTTTTGACAGGAAAGTCAGGAAGAATGAGTTCGAGACCGGGGACTTGGTACTTAAGTGTGATGCCCCGAGATAGGATAAAGGAAAACATGGCAAGTTTGATGCCCTCTGGATCGGCCCCTTCAAAATCTCCGAGGTTTTCTCAAACAATACATACGGGTTGCAAGGTCTGGAGGGAGAAGAAGCTTTCAACAACCCAGTGAATGGGCATTTTCTGAAGAAATGTTTCTTTTGAGCCTTTGACGGCTCCTTTGGTTTGTAAATATTGTCCTTTATTTCTTTGTTTATTTTCTTTTTGCATGTTTTTGGCTTAATAAGGGACTCCATAGCCCAATAGCAAGGCACTGAAGTTGCAGAAGGATTTCTTAGAGCATCACAGGGACGACTCTATCCCCCTGTGGAGCCTAATGTTAGTGACATTTCTTGCCTCAGGCCTAAGAGCGTTCAGATCCACAAGTGGCGCGAAAAATGCCCGAACGTGGCACACAGATGAAGTCCTTTTCGGACTTAAAATCAAGCAAGCGATCATTACATCCTTCAGAGGAAAAGATCCAGCGACAGAGCAAAACAGCGGTTGATGGGAAATCGCAGATTAACCAAATCGCGCCAAGTATAGCGCGAAAATTCTTTCAAGGGGCATCAATCGTGATCAGTATAAGTGTAGTAGTCATTTCTTGAACTCGGGATTCGAGAGTTCGAAGGGCCGATCCTATCTTTTGGTTGCGCGAGATTGTGAGTTGCGAAAAAGTGCCCATAGGGGGTCAACCTTCACTGACCATCACGTCTCGGGACTTCGCGGAGGGAGAATGACAAAGTTTGGTACTTCAACTCGCGAAGCCGCGAGTTGTGAGAGGCATTAGTACTTGGGCCTTAGCCGATGGTTACATGTAAAGGGCACTGACCGGGAAAGGAGCCCAGTTTGTATCACCATCTCGAGGAGAGAGAGTTTAAAAAGGGGAGCTGAGGGTCTTCGAACCACGAAGTCGTGAATCGCGAGGTGAAAAGAGATTTTAATGATGGGCCCACAGTATCACGAAGGTGATCTCAACCGTCCATTCAGAGGGACGCGTGGCGCGCGACCAAGCCATGTCGTCGTTTCTCCTATAGTAGCTTTGAAGCATGAGAGGCAACCTCCTCCTTGCCACAAGACATGAAGTGCCGAAGGCGTCTAGGACCCAGACCCACAATATTGTCGGGAAGATCTCAGTCGTCCATCTACAGGAGACACCTGGCACGTGATTAAGCCGCCTCGACGTTTCGCCCATCATGATTTCAAGGTACAAAGAGTAGCTTCGTTACTTTGTGATGCATGAGGTGCCGAGAGCATTCAGAGCCCAGGCCCACAGCAGCATGAGAAGGATTCAAAACCGTCGGATCTAGAAGGACGCGTGGCGCTAAATGTAGTCGTCTCGGCATTTCGCTCATCATGATTTCAAGAAGCAAGAATCAATCCTCCTTATTCGCGAACGCTGAAAACCTCCATGAGAATAAAAGCAGGGTCACGGTCCATGGTCACTCGAGAAATTAAAGGGCTAAGAAGAAGAGGGCCTGAATGCATCGTGTCCAGTCACCGAAAGTATCGTCACGATTTCCATATGCTGTCAGAAGTAATTTCACTCCTGGTTTTCGCTTGAAGTAAATGAAGGTGTGATCGTGTGGTTGAAACCTCCTTTCGTTCATTAAGTTTTAGGTATGAAGGGTCCAGCAAGCGATCTGCTCAAAGGGGTTCTGTGTACTTATTTTTCCAGAGAAGCCATGCCGAAGTCCTCGATTAGATAGAGAAGTTTGCATATGCCATTTTGGCCTTTAATGTTTCAGCTACCTCCCCTGCAAAGTCCACGCGAATTTATGGAGACGTCTGACGAAGGAAGTCCGCCCGAAAGATTGATTGAAGAAATGCTACGCCTTGGAGGGCGAGCGCGCCTCTGTTGGGAAAATCTGCCCAAGTATATGTACTCAGTTTTGGTATTTTGGAAGGGATCGATGGTAGAGCGCAGCTCCCGATTGTAAAAGTTTTGGCAGACACTCTAGCTTTCTGGTCATGCATCTGTATATGAGATTTATTATTTTATAACAGACAGTCTTCTTAATCCATCTAAGTTTTCATCTTATACTAAGAGAGTTCGTGATCGACTGATTCGCACGAATTATGGCAACTCTGTTGTGATAAAGGATTTATTATGGCATTATTGTTTTCTCTGGTTTTCTGCATTTGAACGTAGGAAGATCTTGCATTTAGATGTCTTCTTCCACAGTCTATTAGGAACCTGATGTTTGTGACAGACCTTTGCATCTCTCTAATACAAGTCTTCCCCCTACTCACCTTTACTACGACTCACTGTCTGAAGTTATCTGAGACCTCACTTGCCCATGCATGCTTGGCCTAGTTTCGAAGTTAGAACCACATCGTTTGAGTTAACCTCCATCCGATCACCCCTTTATAAACAAATCGTGACATTAAATTGATGGGTGTTGGGCTCTGCTCCTGCAAGCAATCCAGGAGTGACTTCCGATGCTAACAAATTCCAAATTGAAAGATATATTTTGGACATAGGAAATGCATACAACAGTTCACATTCAAAACAAATCAATGCTTAGAAAAAACACTAAAACTCCCTATGAGCTATGCAAAGGAAGACCAACAAATGTGAAGCACTTAAGAGTTTTTGGAAGCAAATGCTACATCAAAAGAGAAGATGGAAAAATGGTAAAGTTTGACTCTCATGTGGACAAAAGATTACTTGTTGGTTACTCAAGTACAAGGAAAGCATACAAGTGCTACAATATGAGATTGAACAAAGTTGTAGAAAGCATCAACATAACAATTGATGAAATAGGCAGACCAGAATCAAAGGAAGAAGAAAATGAATCAATGGAACAACTTTTAGAAGAAGAAGCAGAAGATGAAAATGAAGTAGAAGAGGAAGATGAAGAGAATCCAATAGAAGCGGAAGATCAAGTTCAACAAGTGCCTCCAAAGACACCTAACAGACGAGTACATAAGAATCATCCTTCATATCAAATTATTAGAAACAAAGACGCAGGAGTTGAGATTAGAAGAAGAATCTGTTCACCAGAACAAACACACCTAACACTCACATCTATGATTGAACCAACCTATTTTGAAGAGGCCAACAAGGATGAATTTTGGAGCAAGACCATGGATGAAGAATTGGATCAAATAGAGAAAAATGACACTTAGGAATTGGTTCCAAGACCAAAGGATAGGAATGTGATCGGCACAAAGTGGGTATACATGAATAAATTGAACGAAGATGGACAAGTTACAAGGAACAAAGCTAGATTGGTATGTAAAGGATATGCATAGGTTGAAGGAATCGACTTTGAAGGGACATTTTCCCCAGTTGATAGAATGGAAGCAATCCGATTGCTTTTAGCTTATGCATGGTCCAAAAATATTAAAGTGTATTAGATGGACGTAAAATCATCTTTTCTGAATGGGGAACTTGAATAAAAAATCTACATTGAACAACCAGAAGGATTTCAGCTATCAGAGAATGCATACTATGTGTGCAAATTAAAGAAGGCCTTGTATGGTCTAAAACAGGCTCCTAGAACATAGTACTCTAGACTGGATAAATATCTACAACGGGTAGAGTTCATAAAAGGAAGTGAAGACAACAACATATATATCAAGGTAAGTCAAGGTAATATTTTATTAATTGAAGTTTATGTTGATGATATTATTTTTGGTAGTGATGATGACAGGTTAAGCCAAAAATTTGCAAAGGATATGCAGAATGAATTTGAAATGTCATTACTTGGAGAACTAACCTTCTTTCTGGGACTTCAGATATGTCAAAGAAACCAAGGAATTTTTATTTCTCAAACCAAGTATATCAGAGAAATGCTAAAAAGGTTTAGAATGGAAGATTGTAAACCAGTTATCACTCCCATGCAAACCAGTTGCAAGTTAAGCAAAGATGATGATTCAAAGTCTACAGATCAGAGGCAATACATGTCAATGTTTGGCAGCCTACTATATGTGACAACATACAGACCAGTTGTAATGCATGCATTTGGATAGGTGGCACGATTTCAAGCAGCACCAAAGGAATCACATGTATTAGCAGTGAAGAGAATTTTCAGATATCTCAAAAGAACAGAAGATTTTGGATTATGGTATCCAAAAGGAAATGATCTATCTCTTATTGCCTACACAGATGCAGATTGGGCAGGTTGTATTGATGACTGATGAAGCACCAGTGGAGCAGCATTCTACTTGGGTGAGTGTTTAGTATCATGGCTAAGAAAGAAACAATCATCAATATCTCTATCTACATCCGAGGCAGAGTATATTGCAGCAGCAACATGTTGTACATAGGTTCTTTGGATGAAACAAACTTTCACAGATATATAGGTTGAGTATGATGAGTCCACTCCAATCTATTGTGATAATTCCATTAGTATCTCAAAGAACCCGATGATGCACTCCAAGATGAATCACATTCCAATCAAGTATCACTTTCTATGAGAACAGGCTGCAGAAAAGAACATCAGAGTTGAGTATGTGGGCACAAAAGAACAAGTGGCAGACATATTTACAAAACCACTTCCATGGGAAGCCTTTGAGTATCTTCGACATAGACTCGAACTTATTTCTTCTCCAAAATGAATTCTTTTGAATTATTATCTTATATGTCTTAGATGTACACGAGGAATAACCATAAAGAGGACTGTTATCCCCGATATCTAGGGATAACTAGGAGATCATGTCTCGAGGCCCACAGGTCCTAGACATGGAGTACCGAGAGCAGGATTGACCTGAGCATGGCCCT
>SNQJ01S0179654.1:0-19506 GCA_010110895.2 Picea sitchensis | reverse complement strand
CTCATTATGAGTTGGTGCTCATATGTATGATAATGTAAAGAATGTAACTATTACTTATCATATAAAGAAAAAGAGGTTTTTACCCTGTATGGGTTTCCTCGGGAAATATCTATCTCTGTGTTTCTCATATATGTGACTGATGCTGAATGTGTCAACGTTTATTTCCCTGCATTATTTTCATCATCATTGAGTGCCTTGTAAAGTTTTTTAAAAGAAGCATAATTTTTTAAGCACGGTAACAACTGATTCACCCCCCCTCTCAGTTGTCCAACACATAGTCAAGAACTAGTACCCAATTCCCCAGATTGATGATCTTTTCGATCAGCTCAAGGGAGCCAAGTTTTTCGATAAAATTGATATGCATCCAAGTTACCACCAAGTTTCGATTGAGAAATTTGATGTGTGGAAGACAACCTTCAAGTCCAAAAAAGGCCTATTTGAGTGGTTGGTCATGCCTCTCAGCATAAATAATGCCCCGGACACATTCACGCAGATGATGGATGATATATTAGGACCATTCACAAACTCCTTTGTGGATTTATATTTGGATCACATCCTCATCTTTAGCAAAACTTGGGAGGAACATTTGGAGCATATTCAATAGGTATTGGGCAACGTGTGACAACACAAGTTATATTCCAACTTTGAGAAGTGTTCCTTTGGCATTCAAAGAATCTAATATTTGGGATACATCATGGATGCATAGGGTGTACATGTTGATCCATCTAATATCCAAGTCATCTACGATGTGCTAGCCCCGAAAACAACGACCGAGCTATGTAAATTCTTGGGCCTTTCTAACTTCTACCAATAGTTTGTGTTGGGATTATCTCATATCGCTTGTGCCCTAAGACAAGTGACCAAGGGTGACATGAAGGATAATTTTTTGTTGTCCATAACCAAATAGAAAGCATTCCAAGATCTGGAATCCCACCTCTGCTCAACACTAGTCCTCATTCTTCCAGACCTACAATGGTCATTTGAGATTGAGACAAATGCTTCATATTATGCTATCGATGCAGTTCTCACTCATCATGGGAATCCGATAGCCTATCATAGTCAAAATTTATCCAATTTTGTTTGAAGATACCCAACCTATGATAAAGATATGTACTCCATTGTGCAAGCATGTCGATAGTGGAAGCATTACATTCTGGGGAAGGAAACGATCATCCACACTGATCACAGGCCTTTGCAATTCATGCAGACATAAGAAAATTTACAAAATGACCACCATCAAAATTGGTCCATGTACCTGCAGTAATTCCACTTGAATATCAAGTACAAGAAGGGTAGAACCAACCATATCGCATATTTCCTTAGTTTACCCCCGGTGGCACCACTCACCACATTTCTCAACTCCTGTGGACATGAGACATCTTGGTGGCAACAATTATACAATAATGACTCTGACTTTGCTATTGCCTATCATACATTGAGCATAGGAAAAATAGTTCCCAACTTTCATCTCCAAGAGGGGTTATTATGCCATCTGATCCATCTTTTTGTTCCTTCAAGTGATCATGTGAAGCTGGTCTCGAAATCTCATTACAATCAGACAACGGAAAATTTTGGTGTAGAAAAGACAGTGGAAGTACTGCAGAAGAATGTTTATTGGTCAAATCAGAAGTACTGCACAAGTACATCAGATATTGCACCACCTGTACCATTTACAATCCCTTCATCAAGAAATAGGGGCTATACACCCCTCTTCCTACTCTGAATAGGCCTTGGGAGTCCATCTCTGTCGACTACATGTATGGTCTGCCTTCAAACAAGCATGGGAATGACTATGTCTTCTTGGTCGTCGATAGATTCTCTAAGATGGAAATTTTTGCACCTTGCAAGAAGAGAATCACAGCTGAGGCCACCGCCAAGCTCTTCTTCAAACATGTTTGGGTTCATTTTGGGCTACCATGGACTATTATCTCTGATCGAGACAGTAGGTTCCTGAGAACCTTTCGGTCCATCCTATACTCGATCATGGACACCAATTTGACCAAATCAACTGCCTTCCACCCATAGACTGATCAACAAATAGAGGTAGTCAATAGGATGATAGTCCATATCCTACAAATGTATACTTCCAAAAATCAACACACATGGGATGAAATCCTTCCTTATGTTCAACATAGCTACAACATATCCCTCCATAGCTCTATTGGCCACAACCCTTTCTAGGTGTTCTTCGGGTTTCAACCATTGGCCCCCATTGACGTAGCTCTACCCATTGCATCCTCATAGAAATATTCCTCCCATGCTCATACAGAGGTTGATCGGGCAGCCAAATTGTTTGAGTGCATCCATCACATTCAAAAACAGGTTCATGATATTGAGCATAAATCCAATTCCAATTACAAACAACACCACTATCAGCATCGAGTATCACACAAATTTCAGGTGGGCGATAAGGTTTGGTTGCATTTGTAGAAAGAGTGCCTCACAGGACCCCATCGGAAGCTACTCCCATTCCCATACGGGTCTTACACCATCACCAAGGCTGTGGGTGAGAATTATTTTGAATTAATTATTCCTCCTTTTCTTGGATTGCACCCGGTATTTAATGTGGAACTACTTCGATCATATTTTCCACCTCTCTTGGACACTTTGGATGCAGCCGATCAGTTGGACCATACAGAACTCAATCCTTCCTACATCGGATAGTTGACATATGATTGGATCATGGATACCAATACAAAGGACACTCACCAATAGACTATCAAACTCTATCGGGTTGTCAAAGAAGGTAAGTTTCTTCATCAGGGTAAGTGGCTCACTAGGATTCAAGTTCAGCAAAAGTTTCCTCATCTGATGGAGGAACTTGATGCAATGGATAACATTGATTATTAATGGGGGAGTAATGATCCAAGTGGATATCAGTGGCCACCCACCTATTTCATTGCCTCAAAGCCCAATTTCCATTTTGGCAGTTTTTTCTAGCTTTTCGGGTCCTAAACTTTCGGGGCCATTTTGAGGCACTAAACAACATTTTTTGGGCCCATCATAGTCACATTGTAAATAAATATAGAGTGTGATGGAAAAATGTGTAGTCCTTGGATATACCTTTCCAACAGGCTATTGTGTGCATGAAACGAAGATTGTATGCAAACATTATGATCCCAGGAAGTTGATGTACCAACTTACCCCATCAGGGCCCACATGACTTTTGGCGCTTCATCTCCTAGGGTTAGTTTTTTGGATGTTTAGGGTTTTCTAATTTATGATTTATGTTAAAAATTCCTTTGGAGCTGCATTGTAACCAACTACTTTTGAATGAGTGTAGCCAACACATTTCTTCTCAGAGATAAGCTACCACCATTCAAGCTAACTTGTGTGCTTTTGCATTTTACAGTCTTTTGTATTTCAGACAGTTATTAATAGAACCTGAGATTTACTGTATTACTATGTTTCATGCCATATATTTGTATAATTATTTGTCATATCTTTGTTTTATATACTCCTTCATATCATTCCTAAAATAATTTTGATTAGTGGCATCAGAGAGTTTTGCTCCTTCTCGTCTTCAGTGCATCTCCTCAACGAGGTCAAGGTATAGAGAGTTGGGTCTCGAGCTTGTATATATTGAGTAAAACCTCTCTTGTACACCAAAGAAACCTTACATGGTGGAAGAAAATAGGGATGATGGGATATGATATCCTTTCAAATTGTTTCTCGAGGAATCCCTCGCGCGACAGAGGAATGATATGATGGATAGCTTCGCCTAGATCCTTCGACGACTGTCAATAACCATGGAGGCACCTTAAACCAACAATAACTTCAGAGGTGTGACACCCTTCAAGGTGCAAATTTAACTTTGATATTATTTATTTTAATTCTAGATAGATGTTGATTCTTTGGGAAAATGGTTAATTCTACTAGAGGGTTATTTCTCCGTCCACAATTTTTCCAATAGTGAAAAAATCACCTTTGTGCTCCTTGAGGCCCTTCCCTGCATCAAATATTGGTGGGAGACTTACTGTGAGAAACATGTCAAGGATGAGTCTAGAATTTTTGGGCCAGGACCCACTTGGGAGGCTTTTTTTTATTCTCTCAAGGAACAATATTACCTTGTTGGAAGTTATGATGACTAGTACCTTGGATGGACCACACTACACACTGGCGAGGGGGACAAGCGATTAATACGAGGGATTCACAAATACCTTCCATACCTTGTGCACCAAGTTGGGTATCAAAGTACGAGTGGAATATGTTCCTAAACTATGATGGGGCTCTACATTTGAGTGGAATATGTTCCTAAACTATGATGGGGCTCTACATTGGTGCATCCAAACCAAAATTTAGTGTCTGTACATCTCGTCATTGGGATCCACTTATTGATATGCTGTCAAAATTGAAATGAAATTCAAGCACTAGAAAAAGCAGGAGTTTGGATCTAAAAATACACAATAGCTAAAGTATGGTAAGGGTGGCCCTAAATCCAAGGAAAAGGGACAGATAAAGGATGTCCAAACCTAGGATAACCAACCCAAGCCACCAACAAAGAAGGTTAATGGGAAGTCAAAGAAGGACACTGGAAAATGGTGCAAGTTCCACAAAATCCATTGGCACAATACTAATGAATGTAGCTCCAAATAGTCGTTGTTGGATGAGATGAAATCCCTAGGGTCATATGCTGACATGGACTCTTATTCCAAACCAGAAAAGGGAAGACGGATCATTGATGCAGAACCTAGTGTCACGATCGCTACCACAAAAGTCCAACCAGAGGAACCAGAGGAGCCTGAAGAATGGGAGCTTATTTTCCACACATAGATGTGGGTGAAGGGAACCCCACTCAATTTCATTGTTGAAAGAGTTAGCCAGAAGAACCTGATATTAGTAGAGCTTGTCAAGAGGTTTAACTTGACAATGACATAGCATCCTTAGCCATACACCATCAGTTGGCTCATCCAGGAATGGGACACCCACGTCAGCCACCAATGTCGCCTACACTACGACATCAAACCCTTCAAATATGATGTATTGTGTGATGTTTCCCCACTTGAATTTTTTGATGTTTTAATAGGAAAAATATATATGTGGAAACTTCATGTTGTTTATCAATCTAGTCCCTTTTGTGTCATTATTACTTTGGGATATCAACTCTACAGGGTACCAGAGGCAATCCCAAATACTATGGTCTCTTTGATCTCCATGAAGCAGTGCAGAAAGGTGGTTTCTCATATCAAGAGATTTTTCCTCTGTATAGTTTGATCAGAAGGTGACTAGAAGGTCGCTGCAACTGCTAAAACCTTTGCACATGGTCTCTCTTCCCAGCAGCAACAAGTGGATGGAATAGTCAAGGAGTACAAAGCCATATTCGCCTCGCCTACTGGGGTTCCTATGAACAATTAGGTAAAGCACCCAATTGATCTGAAACTCGGTTCCCCTCTACGTAAAAACCCTGTATACATGAATTCTATTTTGGATAATGAAGTAATCAAATGCCAGATCCAAGAGATAATTCTGAAGGGCCACATCAGACCCATCTCCTCACCTTGCGGGAGCCCAATTATTCTAGTACAAGACATGACAAATTTGTATTGATTACATATCCCTGGAAAAGATCACAGTCAAGAAACAATACCCAATTCCCTGGATTGATGATATTTTCGATTAGCTAAAGGGAGAGAAGTTTTTCAGTAAAATTGATCTGAATTCAGCTTACCACCAGGTGTCAATTAAGCAAACTGATGTGTGGAAGATAACCTTCAAGTCCAAAGAAGGCCTATTTGAGTGGTTGGTCATGCATTTCGGCTTGAATAATGCCCCAACCACATTTATATGGATGATGTATGATATATTATGGCCATTCAAAAACTCCTTTGTGGTTGTATATTTAGATGACATCCTCATCTTCAACAAAACTTGGGAGGAACATTTGGATCATATTCAATAGGTATTGGGCACCTTGCGAAAGCACAAGTTATAAACTAACTTGGAGAAGTGTTCCTTCGGCATGCAGAGAATCCAATATTTGGTATACATCATGTATGTGCAGGGTTTACATGTGGATCCAACCAGGACCGAAGTCATCTACAATTAGCCATCCCTGAAAATAATGGTCGAGCTCCATAGCTTCTTGGGCCTTGCTAACTTCTATTGGTGGTTTATGTTGAGATTCTATCATATCACTTGGGCCCTAAGCCAAGTGACCAAGGGTGGCATGAAGGATGATTTTGTGTGGTCCATGCCCCAATAGAAAGCATTTGAGGATCTAAAAACCTACCTCTTCTCAACACCAATCCTCATTCTTCCATACCTGCAATGGCCATTTGAGATTGAGAAAGTTTATTTAGATTATGTTATCGGTGCAATCCTCACTTAGCATGGGAATCCGGTAGCCTATCATAGTGAAACTTTATCCAATGTTGTTTGAACATACCCCACCTATGACAAAGAGATGTACTCAATTATGCAATAATGTCGATAGTGGAAGCATTACATTAAGGGGAAGGAAACGATCATCCACACTGATCACAAGCCTCTGCAATTCATGCAGACACAAGGAAATTCAAAAAATGACCTCCATCATAAGTGGTCCATGTACCTACAACAATTCCACTTGAATATCGATTACAAGAAGGGTAGCACCAACCATGTCACATATTGCCTCAGTCGTCCCCCAATGGTAGCACTCACCACAGTTCTCATCTTATGTGGACATGAGACATTTGGGTGGCTATAATTTTTCAATAATGACTCTAATTTTGGTACTTCCTATCAGACATTGAGTGCAGGAAAAACAATTCCCAACTTTCATCTCCAGGAGGGGTTATTATTCCATCTTATCCAACTTTGTGTTCCTTCAAGCGAGCATGCAAAGTTGATCTGGAAATCTCATTATAGTAAAGGAATGATACATTTTGGTGTAGAAAATACATTGGAATTACTACAGAAGTAATTTTATTGTTCAAAGCTTCAATAAGATGTTCGCAAGTACATCATACCCTGCACCTCCTATGCCATTCCCAAGCCTGCCATCAAGAAACAGGGGATATACACCCCTCTACCTACTCTGGATAGGCCTTTGGAGTCCATCTCCATGGCCTAGATGTTCGTTTTGCCTTCAACCAAGCATGGGAATGACTGTGTCTTCGTGGACATCGTTCAATTCTCTAAGATGGTAATTTTGGCACCCTATAAGAAGAGCATCGTAGTCGAGGCCACCACAAATCTCTTCTTCACAAATGTTTGGGTACATTTTGGGCTACCACATATTGTGATCTTTGATCGAGACAGTAGCTTCTTGAGCACCTTTTGGTCCAGTCTATGCTTGATGATGGAAACCAAGCTCACCAAATTGACTGCATTCCACCCATAGACTAATGGAAAAACAAAGGTAGTCAACAGGATGATTATCCGTATCCTACAAATGTATAATTACAAACATCCATGCACATGGGATGAAATACTTCCTTATGTTCAACATAGCTACAACATATCCATCCACAACTCTATTGGCCACATACCTTTTCAGGTGTGCTTGGGGTTTCAACCAATAGCCCCCATTGATGTAGCTCTACCCATTGCAGTCGCATAGGAAGAGTCCTCCCATACTTAGAAAGAGGTTTATAAGGTAGCCAAATTTGTTGAGCACATCCAACACATCCAACAACAAGCTCATTATATTGTGCAGAAAGCCAATTCCAAGTACAAACAACGCCACGATCAACATTAGGTACCACACAAATTTTAAGTGGGCGATAAGGTTTGGTTGTATTTGTAGAAAGAGTGCCTTACATGACCCCATTGGAAGCTGCACCCACTCTAATGCGGGCCTTACACCATCACCAAGGTTGTGGGTGAGAATTATTTTGAATTAAGTATTCCTCCTTTTCTAGGATTGCACACGGTATTTAATGTGGAACTGCTTCAACCATATTTTCCACCTCTCCTAGACACTTCGGATGTGGTTGAGAAATTGGCCCCTATAGAACTGAATCCTTCCTGCATAGAACATATGATATTTGATCAGATCATGGGTACCAAGACAAAGGACAGCTGGCAAAAATTTATCAAACTCTATCGGGTCGTCAAAGCAAGGAAGTTTCTTCATCAGGGTAAGTGGCTCACTAGGAGTTAGGTTCAATAGACGTTTACTCATCTGATGCAGGAACTTGATGCAATGGATACCATTTCTTCTTAATTGGGGAGGAATAATCCAAGTGGATATCGGTTTCCACCCACTATTCCACTGGCTCAAATCCCAATATCGATCTTGGTAGTTTTTCTCTAGCTTTCTTGTCCTAAAATTTTGAGGCCATTTTGAGGCCCTAAAAACCATTTTTTGGGCCCACCATAGTCACACTCTATATCCTTTAAAGTCAGATATAAAAATATATATACCTCGAATAGACATTTCCAACGACTTATTGTGTGCCTAAAACGAAGATCATATGCAAAAGTTATGACCTCGGGAAGTTGATGTACCAACTTACCCCATCGAGGCCCACATGACTTTTGTCACTTCATCTCCTACGATTAGGTTTTTGGATGTTTAGGGTTTTCTCATTTATGCTTTATGTTAAAAAATCCTTTGGAGCCTCATCATAACCATCTTCTTGCAAATGATCATGGCCGACACATCTCCTCTCATAGATGAGCTACCACCATTCTAACTAACTTGTGTGCTTTTGAATTTTACAGTATTTTGTATTTTAGACAATTATTAATAGAATCAGAGATTTATTGTATTACTGTGTTTCCTGCCATATATCTGTATATTTCTTTTTTATTTCTATGTTTTATCTCTGCCTTCATATCGTTCCTAAAATAATCTAGATCAGTGGTATCATACTGGTTTTCTCCTTGTCATATTCAGTGCATGTCCTTGACGAGGTAAGGGTATAGAGAGTTGGGTCTCAAGATTATATCTCTTGAGGACAACTGCTCTCTCATGCCCAAGCGACTACCATGGTAGAAGAAATGATGGATGATGGGATAGGATATCCTTTCAAATTGTTTCTTGAGGAATCCCTCGCATGACACAGAACGAGATGTTGGATAGTTTCGCCCAGATCCTTCGACGACTACCAAAAACAACGGATGCACCTTCAACCAACAATCACTTCGGAGGTGTGACTCCCTTCAAGGTACAAGTTAACTTCGATACTTCTTTATTTGAATGTTAGATAGATGTTGATTCTTTGGAAAAATGGTTAAATATGCTAGAGGGTTATTTCTCTATCCACAAGTTTTCCAACAGTGAAAAAATCACCTTCGTGCTCCTTAAGTCCCTTCCCTACGTCAGAGATTTGTGGGAGACTTACAGTGAGAAACATGTCGAGGACGTTTCTAGAATTTTTGGGTCTAGACCCACTTGGGAGGCTTTTGTTGATGTTGACTCAGACTGTGATTCCTAGCTATAAAAGGGAAGAGGGATCATTGGGGTAGAACCTAGTTTCACCATCACTATCACAAAAGTCCAGCTAGAGGAACCAGAGGAGCCCCAAGAAGGGGAGTGTATTTTCCACTCATAGATATGGGTGAAGGGAACCCCACTCCATTTCCTTGTTAACAGCGATAGCCAAAATAACATGATCTCAACAAAGGTTGTGAAGAGGTTTAACTTTAAAATGACACAACATCCCCATCCATACACCATCGGTTGGCTCAACCAGGGATGGGACATCTACATCAGCCAACAATGTCACATGCACTATGACATAAAAAAAGAAAACCTTCAAAGACGATGTATTTTGTGATGTTTCCCCACTTGAATTTTGTGATGTTTTGACAGGAAAACCATATATGTGGAAACATCATGTTGTTTATGAATCTAGGCCCTCATTATTACTTTGGGAGATAAACTCTACAAGGTACCGGAGGCAGTACCAAATACTTTCGTCTCTTTGATCTCTACAAAGTAGTGCATAAAGGTGGTTTCACAGATCGAGATATTTTTCCTCTATATGGTTCAATCAGAATGTGATCAAAAGGTCGTTGCAACTGCTAAAAACTCTACATGGGGTCTCTCTACCCAGCAACAACAGGTGGACGAAATAGTCAAGGAGTACAAATACATATTTTCCTCACCTACTGGGGTGCATGTGCACTCTCAGGTAAAGCACCCAATTGATATGACACCCAGTTCCCCTCTGCCTAACGACCCTATATATAAGTATTATGTTTTGTATAATGAAGAAATTAAACACCAGATCTAAGAGATAATTTTGAAGGGCCACTTCAGACCCATCTCCTCACCTTGTAGGAAGCCAATTGTTCTAGTATAGAATAAGGACGGGACATGGAATTTTTTTATTGATTACAGAGACCTAAACAATATCACAGTCAAGAACTGATACCCAATTCCCCAAATCGATGATCTTCACGATCAGTTCAAAGGAGCAAAGTTTTTCAGTAAAATTGATCTGAAGTCAGGTTACCACCAGGTGTCGATTGAGAAAAATGATGTATGGAAGACAACCTTCAAGTCCAAAGAAGGACTATTTTAGTGGTTGTTCATGCCTTTTGGTTTGACTCATGCCCCGACCACATTCATGTGGATGATGGATGATATATTATGGCAATTCACAAACTGCTTAATGGTTGTATATTTGGATGACATTTTCATCTTTAGCAAAACTTGGGAGGAACATTTGGAGCATATTCACTAGGTATTGGGCACCCTGCGACAACACAAGTTATATGCCAACTTGGAGAAGTGTTCCTTCGGTATGAAAAGAAACCAATATTTTGGATACATCATGGATTCACAGGGTGTACATGTGGATCCAACCAATATCCAAGTCATCCATGATTGGTCGGCCCTGAAAACAATGACCAAGCTTCGTAGCTTCTTGCACCTTGCTAACTTCTACCGACGGTTTGTGTTGGGATTCTCTCATATTGCATGGGCCCTAAGCCAAGTGATCAAGGGTGGAATGAAGGATAAATTTGTGTGGTATGCACCCCAACATAAATAATTCAAGGATCTGAAATATCACCTCTGCTCAACACAAGTCCTCATTTTTCCAGACCTGCAATGACCATTTGAGATTGAGATAGATGCTTCATATTATGGTATCAGTGCAATCCTCACTTAGTATGGGAATCCAATATCCTATCATAGTGAAACTCTATAAAATGTTGTTCGAATATACCCCACCTATGAAAAAGAGATGTACTCCATTTTCCAGGCATGTCGACAGTGGAAGCATTACATTTTTGGGAAGGAAACGATCATCCACACTAATTATAAGCCTCTATAATTCATGCAGACACAAGGAAATTTACAAAATGTCCGCCATCAGAAATGGTCCACGTACCTGCAAAAATTCCACTTGAATATCAAGTACAAGAAGGGTAGCACCAACCATGTCACATATTGCCTTATTCGACACTCGGTGGAATCACTCACCACAGTTCTCAACTCTTGTGGACATGAGACATCTGGGTGGCCAAAAATATACACTAATGACTGAATTTTCTACTTCCTATAATAAATTAAGTGCAGGAAAAATAGTTCCCAACTTTCATCTCCAAGAGGGGTTATTATGCCATCTGAGCCACCTTTGTGTTCCTTCAAGTGAGCATGCAAAGTTGATCTAGGAATCTCATTACAGTCGGGCAGCGAGACATTTTGGTGTAGAAAAGACAGTGGCAGTACTACATAAGAATTTTAATTTGTTGAAGCTTCGACAATATGTTTGCAAGTACATCAAATCATGCACCACATGCACCATTGTGAAGCTCGCCATCAAGAAACAGGGGCTATATACCCCTCTGCCTACTCTGGATAGGCCTTGGGATTCCATCTCCATGGAATACATGTTCATTCTACCTTCAACCAAGCATGGGAATGACTGTGTCTTCTTGTTCATCGATCTATTCTCTAAGATGGAAATTTTGGCACCCTGCAAGAAGAGCTTCACAGCCAAGGCCACCACCAAGCTCTTATTTACACATGTTTGGGTTCATTTTTGGCTAGCACGGACTATTATATTTGATTAAAATAGTAGGTTTTTAAGTACCTTTTGGTCCATCCTATCCTTAATGATGGACACCAAGCTCACCAAATCGACTACCTTCCACCCACATACTGATGGAAAAAAAGAGGTATTCAACATGATGATTTTCCATATCCTGCGAATGTATAATTCCAAACATCCACGCACATGGGATGAAATCCTTCCTTATGTTCAACATAGATACAACAAATCCCTCTATATCTCTATTGGCCACATCTCTTTTTAGGTGTTCTTAGGGTTTCAACCATTGGCCCCCATTTGCATAGCTCTACCCATTGCAGCTGCACAGGAAGTGTCCTCCCATGCTCAAACGGAGGTTGATCAGGTAGCCAAATGTTTTGAGCACATCCATCACATCAAACAACAAGTTCAGGATATTGTGCATAAATCTAATTCCAAGTACAAACAATGCCACAATCAACATCTGATACCACACAAATTTCAGGTGGGTGATAAGGTCTAGTTGCATTTGCAGAAAGAGCGCCTCACATGACCCCATCAAAATCTGCACCAACTTCGATATCTGCCTTACACCATCA
Organism: Picea sitchensis; assembly: GCA_010110895.2. NCBI lineage: Eukaryota > Viridiplantae > Streptophyta > Pinopsida > Pinales > Pinaceae > Picea > Picea sitchensis. Next base: position 6,995 of record SNQJ01S0179654.1, on the reverse strand, counting down.
CCAAGGTTGTGGGTGAGAATTATTTTGAATTAGTTATTCCTCCTTTTCTTGGATTGCACCCGATATTTAATGTGGAACTTCTCTAACCATATTTCCCACCTCTCTTAGACACTTAGGTTGTGGCCGAGTAGTTGGCCCATATATAAATGAATACTTCCTGCATCAAAAAGGTGATAGTTGATCAAATCACAGATACCAATACAAAGGACACCTACCAGTAGAATATTGAACTCTATCGGGTCATCAAAGCAGGGTAGTTTCTTCATCAAAGAAAGTGGCTCACTAGGATTTAGGTTCAGTAGAAGTTTCCTCATTTGATGCAGGAACTTGACACAATGGAGACCATTTATTCTTAAGTGGGTAGTAATTATGCAGGTGGATATTGGTGGCCACCCACCTATTCCACTGACTCAAAGCATGTTGGTTACTATTATGTTATGTCTGAGTTTGTATTGACCCAGGGTTCATGTCTGTTCAGGTTTCCAACAAAGCCTCTAAAACTATCGGCCCTCCTGGTAAACCAGAAGGCAACGCAGTGCACAGAGTGCCCTGCGTCGTCTCACCCAAGATATTTTTAATGGGTGGATATAAGACTCAGGTGTTTATAGCCAAGGATTGAGTGCGAGATATGAGAACTTTCTAATGAGCCACTATTATAACTTGTAAATGCAATATGTTGTCATTTGCAAATAAGCAGGAAATATAACATCTCATTCACTAAACATAGAAAATAACTATTTAAGAAAATAAATATATGCATGCATTCATCACATAACACAGATGTATCTTGGTTCACCCCCTCCTAGGATATGTCCACAAATCTTTGGCTCTCATATTATTTATTATAGTCGTTATGCCACTACAACACCACGCGCTTACAATTCTACTCAGTCGGGTAAGATCTATATGAGGTGGACTAGATCGCACCAAGCTCCTCAGCCTGCTATCTAACCCTCAAGATCTACCCTCCTCCATCTTCTCTATCTCAACGACTTACAAAAGTAGGTCATACAGAAAAATATTACATATTGGTTCGCTACAACAACCCTTTCTACAATAACTACTTATCTCCGGCAAAATATGAACCCCTTATGATACCTAAGTATCTATATTTATACCTTTTTGGCTCCTCATCTGTTTACAATAAATTACCAAAACCCTAACCCTAACACCGTTAGGTCTTCCATGGTTTCACACGTGTTGTTCTTCCTTCTAGTTGTCTATTTCCTCGTGAATGCTTTCTTTCCCAAAATCGCCTTTGTTTTCCTCTTCGACCTACTTCCAACAGCCCCCCAACACTGACATGTGGCTCATCCTGAGCCACCTACCCTTTGTGTGCTTCCTCAATATCCTTGGTGATCGCCTGGAAATTTTATTTGAGCTCTGTTTCCTATGTCTGCGCCTGCGCAGTCTTCTCCTTGAGTGTGTCCACTATCCGGGCTGCAATTTCGTCACTGATCAGTTATGTGCACTTTGCCTGGGTCTGTGTTATCTATGCCTTGGATTCCTCTGCCTGTGCTAAGACTTCTGCTACCCACTCTTGCAATGGTTCCATTTGAGCCCGATGCTCATGTTTATGTGTTTGCGCAGTGGTGAGTTATGTCGACAATTTCTTCATGTCCTGCGCAGCTTTGACGCGCTCTATGATGGCCATTGTCTTTTGCCTCTGCTTGAGGTCTTGAATCACTGCATTGATCCTTTATTCTTACTTGTCCCACCTTTGGACCTTATGATCCTCCTCTAACTTTGTCCAAAGCTATGTTTCTTTATCAAACAAGTCGGTTGCTGTGCTGACCTGTTATTCTATCTCCTGCAGCTGCGCTACTGCTTCCTACTTCCTTTGATCCTTCACTGCTGGTGGAGTAGTGGGTGTGAGATATTCTCGAAGATACTCTATCTCCTTATGGTATTGATCAATTTTCTGCACAATCTAATCAATATATTATGCTGTTGTGATTTCATCCCCCTGCGTGACCTTTGGAATATTCTCGTAAGTTCCTGCCACTTTCTGCTCCAATCCTTTCCTGTGCTCCTTTTCCTCTCGGGTCTCGAACTTAGCCTTCTCATAGGCTATTTCCAGCCCATCTTGCTTCTCTGTTTACTGCTACAATTCAACTAAGTCTTTGTGTGCATGAGACTGTACCTCATGGTTTACGCTAACCTGCAACTTGTGTAGTGCCCTGGATGGCATCTGCGTCAACACCAGTTGGATTTGAGCTAAGTATTTTAGGGTTGTCTTCCCCACGATCACGTCCATATGTAGCAAACTGAGTATGATGTGGAATGTTTTGTTCGGTTGCAATATTGTATGGACTGGATCTCGTTCTTCTTCTTCCATTATTTCCTCTGTCTACGCTGTTGATGGTCATGTTCCCATGCTGCTGCTTGCTATGTGTACTTCCTCAATTCATTTGAGGAGTTGTCGCATGTCTTCCAACACCTCCTGAATCCTGTCCCTGTGGTGCACAAAATTGTCAAAATCCTCAGCTATACAATCTTGGACCATTCGGGCTATCATTTCTCCATCATCCTTCATGATCATATAATATGGAGGTGTTCTTTGTGCCTTTATTTTCTTGTTCACTCCTTCTATCTGCGTGGCTGGCCTCTTATTCTCACCTAGTTCCTGTGGGTTGGGACTTGGTGTGGTCCCTTGCATGACCTCAGTCTATTTCTGCTGCTCTTTGGCCAGCTGTGTATTGTCCTTCTTCCCCTTCTGGATCCCCGTCTTCATTGTGCCTTCATTTTTTTGCTTTGTCTTTGTCTGGCCCCTCCTCCATTTCTTGGGCATTGGGACTTCTTAAGGCTATGTTTTTCCCTGCCCTACTTCTTCTGCTGCTGTACTTTCCAACAATTCTTGGGTGAGGAGTGGAATCCTCCATTCATCCTACCAGTCTTTGATCACCATGTCGATGTTTCCATCTGTGATACAATAGTGCATATGTAGCCATTGTTTATCGGGATCCTTCTGCACCTGTATCCACATTGTATGTCATGTGGCCCTGAAGTTGGCGATGCCCCTATATCGCGTGACAACCTGTGGTTTGATCCTCCACATTTTGGAGATGGATTCCTACAGGTCGCATAGGTATCCTTCAAATATGGACCCGTTCATCCTTTTTTTCCTAGCATCCGTCATGACTTTCAACAATAAGTATCTCGATCCCTGATTCGGCTTGGGTCTAGTAAAAAAAGTTACATATCTTGGTTACCTCCATCCCATAAAGGCTATTAAGATAATTAGCCAAGAATAATGAAACTTTGTTCCTAGATATTTCACATCCTTGCAGTCATCCAGGAACAATTTCAAGAGATAGGATACCCAACTCACTGTAGTGCCCTTGGCGCACTGAGCTGCAATTGTGACAACCCCAGTTGGAACTTCCTCCCTGTGGCATTTTCTTAGCAACTTGCAGGCTAAGATTTTTTCACCCATTTGTGTTGCGACATCGTTGATCCTCTTGATAATGATCCCTCATGTCCCCCTTTTGGTACCATACTTCTTATTCATCTCTTTCGCTAGTGATTTCTCCCTGGCTTTGTCGTCAAGCAATTGTGTGGGATCCATGCCCCGGGATGGAAAGCCTGTTATGTTCACAATAATCTCTACATCTATTGAGATGAGATTGCCCATCCATATGTCCCTGCCATGTGTGACTGCTAACAGCTGTTTGGCACAACTGCTTGCGTACTAACCTTTGCCAAAATGTGGTAGGTCCAACACACCTAAAATTATTGTCTTCTCTAACCCTGTAGCACATCGGAGTGGCTGATCAATTGGTTCCCCAACCGGATTTGTGCCCACAGTCTCTAATACTCTCTTTGCAAATTTTGGAAAATTGTATGCATCTGCTACATCATGGTCTGAGTATTTTATCTTGTCAATCTGCTTTAGCAAGCTTGATTCCACTCGTACCCCATCTGTTATACGTGGTAGAATGATTGTTGTGACATGTTGCTTGCGAGGTGACCTGGGTACCTGCTACTTGTCTTTCTTCGATGATGGATGGCTTGAGTTTCTAGTGGTTCTCAGTAGTGTTTCAGAATACCCTTCTGGCCAACCTATGACCTCTTCTACTATTCCTTTCGGTGGGTGATTTGACATGATGGTTTGAAAATTGTCTGGATCGATTTCTTCTTCCTGATTTATCGTCGTTCCATTGACTTTCGAAGCTTCTTTGGTGTTCTATGGTTGCACCTCCTTCATGGTTTTTGCGTCCTGGTTCTGCTGCTCCTATACCTCTGTCGGTCTATCTTTATTTGTGCCCTTCGGTGCTGGTTATTGGGTTTCTTCCATGATGGGTGTGGGGTTCACCGCTGCTATGTCTGGAGATGGGATTTCGTCAACATTGATGATCTCTGGGGGTTGTTGTTCATTTTCTTCCAATTGTACCTGTGACTTGGTTTTAACTTTGGTTGGTCTGGAACTCTGGCTCGCTTCTGATTGCTTTGGTGGTGCCATGGTGGTGAATTTCAAATGTTTTCTGAATTCAAATGGTCTATGTGACCTCTGTGAATTTGGATGTGTGCTCCTTAGTATCTATCACTCTCTATTTGTTTTTTTGCAAATAGAGTCTTTGTTCCCGCGTCCGTGTGTTGTATGGGCATCGTAGGAAACTTGTCGAAGATGCTTCCTTAATTATGTGTTCAATGCACCTCCGACTCTTTCGTAATTTCCATTACCGTTCCTTTCTATCTCCAATTGGCGCGATTAATGTGGCATCCCATCGGTCCTTTCTGTCCTTTAATTTCGCCTAACTCTGTCTTTTCGTACTTCTTTTGCCGACTTTCCATTTACCGCCTGTTTCCTTTTTTACATGGTCTTTGTCCTTCTCCTCGCTGAGTTTTTTTTCCTAAATATGTGTTCTCTTTCTTCTTTCGGTGCACTAGGCCTCTATTGGTACTGTTTAATATTATTTTTCTCGTTTTTTTTTTTTACTGCGCGGTGGGTGGTCGACTCTCCTTGTACAGCTTCAGTCGACTCCCATTGATCATCCCTCTGAGTTTTGTGCCTGATAAGTCTCTCAACTGTATATCTCCTCCATCTATGATAGATTTTACTTCGTATGGTCCTAGCCAATGCATTCTTAGCTTTCCTAGGTGCTGAAGTGATTTGTTGTCATACATCAATACTAGGTCTCCTTCCTTGAAAGTTTTCTTCTTTATGTGTCTATCATGCCAAGATTTTCCCCTTGCTTTCTTAACTTGTTGGTGGAATCCTGCTAGGATCCGATCTTCCTCCATGGTCATTAACTGATTCAGTCTTTCCTCTACTGCACCTTGTTCTGTCATATGTGTGATTGCTGCTACGTGCAAGCTTGGTACTAAAAATTCTAATGGCACCAGTGCTTCTTGGCCATAGACCAGTTTAAATGGCATGTGCCCTATCAAATTTTTTCACGTAGTCCTGTAGGCCCATAATATTGTTGGTACTTTGATGTCCCAGTCGTCCTTGTTGATGTTACAAATATTTGTCAGCTCATTCTCCAAGATTTTGTTAAATGCTTACACTGTGCCATTTGCCTGTGGGTGATATGGTGTGATATTCTAATGATGGACTTCAAATTCCTCCGTCATAGCATTGATAGTATTGTTTATGAAGTGTGTGCCTTGATCACTCATGAAAATTCTTGGGCACCCAAATTGAGTGATTACTTGTTCGAATAGAAAGTGTGTTGTTCTTTCTACGCTGCAATCCTTCACTGGTGCGGATTTTGCCCATCTTGTTAGGTACTCTATCGCGGTGATAATGTACCTAGCTCCTGTTATTTTTGTTGGTGGGTTGATTGGTCCCACAAAGTCTATTGCCCACTTGTCGAATTACTGCAATGTTACTTCTTTTCGTAATGTCATCTTGTCCCTTTTGTTGGGTTTACCTACCCTTTGGAAGACATCGCATCTCCGACAATACTCCTTCGAGTCTCTGTGAATCGTCAGCCACCATAGTCCTGCACACAATACCTTATGCGTGGTAGMTTTTCCTACATAGTGCCCTCCTGCTRTTCCCTCATGGGATTCTGCTAAGACTCTTGGTCTTTTTTTCTCTAACACATACCTTCACAAGATAATATATATGCCCATTTTGTATAAGTGTCCTATGATCAGTTGATAGTCGGYAGCGCAGACTACTAGGTTTTTCTTCTGCGTGGTGTTATATTCTTGTGGTGCATTACCTGTGCTCAAGTACTGAGTAATACCTGCAAATTTTTCATGAGTGATCTGAACTGAGAATAATTGCGCATCTGGAAATTTTTCTTCTAAATTCGTAGGTTCTTCTCCATTCGTGACCCTTGACAGGTGGTCAAGTCTTGCATTCAGTTTTCCTGGATTGACGATTACTTTAAAGTCAAATTATTGAAACAATAGTAACCATCGATAGATTCTCCCCCCAAACACTGGCTTGTCTACTAGGTATTTCAGGGTTGAGTGATCTGTGAACATCTTACACTACTACATATGGGCGGATTATTCCACGAAATTTTTCCACGCTTCCACTAGTTTCATCTTTTTTTTAAACAGGGCGTGATTTTCGTCGATATTGCCATGAAAGTTCATCGCAATATCCATGAAAATCTTATTTTAACTTAGTCGATATTTTCATCGCAATGACAACGAACTTTCGTGGCAATAGCGACGAAAATTTTGCCTATCTCATTGGTTGGTGTTAACGGCTAGTTGACTATTTGATCTATATATACGTGACTTTAAGATACTTTGTGACACAATCGCTATAGTTGTGACACTGTTCTTGGATTTTGTTTGAGCTGTTTAATTTTTTTGTCACTCACCAGTTGAACAAATCTAATTATCGATCTACATAGCTCGAATTTTTAAATTACAAGGTTAGTATGTTATTTTTTATTGATGTACTCATTTAACTTGTAAATTTTTGTTCAAATGTCCAAATTTCATGTAGCTTGTTTTTTCCTTGATAATATATTATATTTGTATTTCCATATTTCATGTCTTTGGTTTTTGGATCTAGTTAGTATATT